>NWSH02000085.1:11919326-11937390 GCA_002382865.2 Heliothis virescens
GACGAATCTATAAGGGTTCCGTTTTTTGCCATTCGGCTACGGAACCCTAAAAACTAGAATAAAATAAATATTATAAGGGGTTCCCATACAAACAAACTTACTTTGTACGGAACCGCTCGCTCGCAAGTTTGACTTCGTAGTCAGTTTTTAGGATTAGCTCAAGATTTCTTTAATCAATTCTATGAGACATGAGATGAAGGCTGTCTATGCAATATTTTAAAGGTTTGGTCTGCATTTTAAATACGGTTTCAAGATCAGTTTTGATAAACCAAATTAATACATAAATTAACAATTCCGTTCATTGCCAAAATGTATCCTTTTGTGGAGGTTTTGCATCACATTCGTTGGTATTTTATCGCAATTTATACTAAAACTAGCCGTTTTCCCGCGGTTTCACTCGCGTCCCGTGGGAAATACTGCCCGTACCCGAATAATGTAGCTTCCTACCAGTGAAACAATTTTTAAAATCGGTTCATTACTTCCATAAATTACCCCCTACAAACAAACATAAAAATTTACAAACAATTTTACCTCTTTGTAATATTAGTAGGTATAGATAGTAAGATTTTGAAAGAAATCTCTAATATTTAAAATGTTTGAGCTTTATTATTTCAGGTTACAGGTCGACTCCTGGGTTACATAAAACTCAAAAACTAAAATATTTCAAGCAAAAAAATAAAAAATTGGCTAAAAATAAAAAAAAAAAGTCCTTATTACCAAAATTTTGCTAATAAAACTAGGCGCTAAAAAGAGAAGTGGTACAGACAACAGCACATCAAGCTATCACAATCTGTCTNATTTCAAGCAAAAAAATAAAAAATTGGCTAAAAATAAAAAAAAAAAGTCCTTATTACCAAAATTTTGCTAATAAAACTAGGCGCTAAAAAGAGAAGTGGTACAGACAACAGCACATCAAGCTATCACAATCTGTCTAATTTCTGCAATCGATTTTCAACCTTATCAAAATGGAGGTAGGTTAATGTTTGACTGGTAAAATTTGACAGATTCGTATACGTTGACCTGCTGTTGTCTGTACCAAACACACAAAAGCGAAAGTTTATAAAATACCGGTATATTTGATTGGCCGATAGAAACTACAAAACTACATCAATGTCTGTTGATGCAAATAGTTTATTACGAAATAAACAAGAATTTTGATGTCTCTAAATGTGTGTAAAACCTTGTAATCTACACTTTTATGATTATTTTATTTATTTGTTTAATAATTATTCAAACTGTTTCGTAGCTTTATGATAATAAATGTAATTTTTTAAATTATTTAAATATGCCTATAAAAGTGTTACCTATGCCATTGATATTTTATACAGGTGACCATATCAACATGGGTTCGATTTCCAGGTCAGACAATTAATGCCGGGTCCTTTTCAGGTCAAGAAAAGTAATTAAGTACCTATTGATATAGCTGAAATCTCTCACTGAAACACTATTCTAAAATTCACGAAACACATACAACATTCAGTAAAAGAACATCTCTGTTAACCCTTTGGATATAATATATTAAATCTAAACCATATTAATTTAAAAAAAACTTAAAAATATGAAAATAAAAATAAATAAACACTCACGTTTAAAATGCACAATAAACTCCTTTCACCACTTTTTATTATAGTTATAAAAAAAACCGTTTCTTATAATCACTATTATAACAACAAAAAACTTTTTCGACTAATTATAATTAAAAAAAATCGAAAACTGACACGACTGTTGTAAGTGAATGTCGATCGAGTTTTGACATAGGACGAATACAGTTTGTAAATATGAAGCAAGCAAAATGTTTAAATCCAAGGTTTTTTGTTCAACAATAATAATAATAAATCATTAATATAAGTAACTATTTTACTATTTTTTTCTTTACTTTTAAACAATACATTCAATTGCGCTGAAACTCGTTTATTTTTGTACCTGCACGTTATTTTAATTTATTTTTGCAACGTCTGGAAAGGAAACAATAACATGTTTTGTTCATTTATTGTTGCTACTAGATTTTTGTTTTTGAAAAGTCCAAAAATTATGCAAACTAATCCTAATTATGGTAATTATAAGTATTTTAAATGTATTTGAAACTACTAAGCAAACAAAGTTAAGGGATACGGTCGGTAGAAATGTATTTACTTAACATATTAAATAAATAATACCACTTTAATGACCTATCCAAACGGCTGGTTGACACTTCGCTTGACCAAAAGGCTGGCTACTACTTAGGACAAAGAATAATCATTGCTATCCAAAGGGGCAACGCTGCCAGCCTCTTGGGCACGCTCCCAGTCGACAGCGATGGGGAGGATTTATTTATGCGTTTTAGGTTAAAAACGTACCATACCTATGTTTTATTAAAATTTGTATTCATTTTGAATGTACAATTACCTATTATTTTTAAACAATACTAAAAAAATTGTATGATGCCATTAGGGCTCTTTTATTGAATCAACATTTAATGACGTGAGCTATAAATGAAAACAAGAATAAATCAAAAACAAAAAAAATACAATAAAGTGAAGGGCAGAAAATATATGAGATTCTTATCGCTTTTAAACCACACGACTATTTTTTGCCAATATACAACCGACAGCAGATCAACCTACCCGAATCAGGCAAATTTTACCAATCGATCATAACCCTTCCAATATTGTGATAAGGTTGGAAATTTACTGCAAAAATTTTACAGGTTGTGGAAACTTGATGTGCTGTCTGTACATCATTTTGATATCTACGAGACAAATCTTTATTACGTCAGACAAGATCATTATATAAATGAAGAAATAAATAGAAAAAGTCGTAGTGGCGTAGTAATTAATGTACCAGCATCAGAAGTAGCAGTGTGCCAGTTCCATTCCTGGTCAAGCAAGTACCAACATAGAATAAGTAATATGTAATTCCTAAGAAATTATATAGGGTGACTGGTAATTAGCGACCGATACTTGAACACGTCGTGATTGTGCTCATGTTTACAAACCAAAAAAAAAAGTAAAAAAAAAAAAAGTTTCTTTGGAAAAGTTGTTTGCAATCATGAGTACAGTCACATGCTTAAGTATCGGACAAGTACCAGTAACCTTATACATATATTCGATACTAATGAATGACTGAATAAAGGTGAAGGAAAATATCTTGAGAAAACCTGGACTTCAAAGTCTGAAATCGCCAATCCGCTTTGAGCAAACGCTCATTCCTTTTCTGTTTGAAAAGAGGCTGGCGTGGTCTTAAGAAATAGAAGGAGTAACCCTGTGGTCTGGAACTGTTTCACTGAAAAAAGACAAAAGCAGAACACTTTCGTATGAAGCCGCGCCCGTGTCCACTCTGCAGTTTCAGGCTAAAGTAAAAAGGAAACAATTATGAAAATTAATTCAATTTAAAAACAAAACAGTTTATGTTATAATGATATTCCTATTAAAATAATCACAATGTCATTATCAAAATGGTTTGTGATAAAAACAACACCATAATATTTTGTTATTTGCTTGAAAAAAAAACGCGCTAAACCGCGGATGGGTCACCATAAACGCCATAGAGAGACGCTCAGTGCTTTAGAAACCGCGTCATATTGTGGGTCCTGCTTGTCATTTGTAGGTACATCTTTCCAGTCACTATGGGTATTCAGAAGTTGGAAAGACTGACAACCAGTCTTTCCGAGGGTTTACTTCAGTAATAGTACACAAAGGGCTCCAGGAGGAACACGGTGGGTTTTAGTCAGTAAGAATCCGATACTCCCTCACGCTGCACCGACGGCAGGAGGGATATCCATTTGATGATTTCACAAAGAAAAAAGTTAAGCAGTATCTATCACTTGGACAGTTCGTTGGTGTGTGATTTTCCACCAGAAAAAAAATGGGTACCGAGTTGCCCGGATCACTGAATTGAGAAAGTCAGTTTTTCAGTCGCTCCGTGTAAATCATCCGGTCAGACTGGAAGTCATATCTCAAGTAGTACCCCATCCAAGGACCTACCAAGCCAAGCGTTGCATAACTTAATGATCGATCGAATCGTGCGGCTGTTATTTAACCACGAGTTAATACTAGTGAAATTAAATAATACTCCTAGTTTTATGGTTTTACCTGACGCTTATCCCTACTAATATCATAAATGCGAAAATAACTCTGTCTGTCTGTAACGCTTTCACGCCTAAACCAGTGAGCCGATTTTTATGAAATTTGGTACAGAGATAGAATATACCCTGAGGAATAACTTATCTGGATACGAGAAATAGTTCCCTCGGGAAGCGGGCGAAGCCGCTGGTAGAAGCTAGTAAAATATAATAAGCCCCATACCTACACATTCTAATTTTATTTTAATTCAACTTACGTACGTACAGACACCAGCTCTTTTACCTACGACAATCTGTCTTTCTTCAACAGATTTTCGGCCTTATCACAATAATGGAAGGTTAATCTTCGATTGGAAAAAAAAATACAGATTCGGGTAAGTTGACCCGCTGTCTGTGACGTATTGAAACAGAGAGATTTTTTATTATATCTATACAATCAATTTCACTTACAATTCTCACGGTTATGTTAATTTTTACATAACTGCTATAAAATCCGTTACATCAATGCATCATAAAAGAATTTGCATGTCTAACTTCATACTTTGGTTTCTCTCGTCATGGACCTTCATTGGCGATTTCATAATCCTTATTTGGTACCTAAACGACAAGTTACATGCCTTCTTTGACGAAACTAAACTTGCACCACTTACAATAGCCTCCTTACAGTAAGTACTCTTCAAAACCAGATCAGCAGTTTTAGAGATCAGTGTACACAAACAAACATTTTTTCTGCAGCTTTGAATTAAATGTTAAGCCTTACCTTGAAGGTTAGGCAAGTGCGAAATCTTCAATACATGTGTTAGCCTTGACCAAGCTTTAAAATATCACAGAATATTCAGTTTAAATAATTATAGTCGTAAAATTCATGTTTATAAGTAAATAAACACGCTAAAGGAGCAAGTGGCTAAGTGACAGCCCCACGGGCTATCGACCGTAAGGTTAAGCAGTATGCTGGGGCTGCGGGATTGTTCCAAAGAGTTACCACGGCCCTGGTACATAAAGGGCTCCAGAAGGAACATGGCGGCTTTATTCAGTAAGAGTCTGACACTCCCTCATGCTGCACCCACAGCGTGAAGGGTCATTTGATGATAGCCCAAATTGCGTTTGGCGTGGACGATCCAAGGATGAGTGACCACCTTGTCATGATGAGTTCCTTCGTGATTAGCAAGGCACGTTGAATTGATGGGTTAAAATCTAAACCACCTGTAATTTTGACGTCTTTAAAAGTCGTCATGGGTAATCGGAAAGTTTAAAAATCAGTCTTACCAAGGAGCATTGGGTAGCCCGGGTTACAGGGCTAAGGAAGTTAGGTAGACACTCGTTTTGTGTAGAACACTGGCATTCTGCTGCATTCGGTTAGACTGGAAAGCTGACCCCAACATTATTAAGGTAAACTAGTAACATTCCGGAATTCGTATAATTTTCGTCAACTATTACGAAATATGTTATCATAAAAATATTGTTAGAATTAAGGCCAATGACTCAAGGTTCAAATAACTATAAATTTTGGACGAAATCACGAGTTTATGTGACCTTAATCTAGAACTTGATTTTATGATGCACGTCTGTTAAGCTGAGGTTATATTGAGGCAAGGATGTGGTTTGTTGACTGTCTATTTTCTAATCCTGTGTAATAACCAGAGATGGGACAATCGGATGCTAATATACCTAAATTGTAGAGACTGGATATGGAAGGTACTTTGGTTTCGAAAATAATTGTGTAATTCGTTTTTTTTTTATTTATACCACGTGTTGAGAATTTTCCTAACTACTCTATAGATTACCTTCGCATTTCCGAATTTACTGAAATCCATACAGGATATATGTATACCTATTAAAAAAATATTCTTTGAGACGCAGTTTCCATATTTTCTTAGTCAAAAAAACTTTAGGCAAATAGGTATGCGTCCGATTGTCCGATCTCTAGTAATAACACTATTTGTATTAGTGTATGATATCCTACCATGAACAAAGGCCGTCCCAGACCGCCGTCCCCCATATTCTTCCATCATACTCCATTCGAAGTGTCCTGTGGCCAATCTATCAAATAATTTTATAAAGACAAAGTTTTTCGGTAAGTGATACTGCATCACGTAAAAGCCACTAAAGAGATTTTGATGAAATTTGACAGAGATTTTGAATAACAAATACCTATGCTACTTTTTATCTCTGTACTAGCCGATTCTTGTTCCAGTAATCTTCATTCAGAAATTTCTTCTCGTACCCGAATAAAATATCAGCATCTTCCTGCCTTGTTCCCAATTTAATTTGGGGTCGGCGCAATATGTTTTCTGCTTCCATTTCTCCCTGTCACTCGTCATACTGACATTCACTGCCTTCTTACTCATGTCATCTATCAGGCAATCCATCCAACTTTTCTTTGGTCTTTCTCTACCTCTCCATCTATCTACATTCAATAAACTTAGTATCGAATGAAATAAGAACCCAAATAAAATATAGCTATATATTGTAGCTTCCCAAAAAGGAAAAAAGTTTTCAAATCGGTTAGGCAGTTTCGGAGCCTTTTGGGTATAAGCTAAGCAATCATTTTTTTTCCTTTTTTGATATTAGTTTGAATTAGATAAAAGGGACTTTTAAAGCTAAAAATGGTGATTCGAAATTCAAAAACATTTCCAAAAAAATCAAAATTTTTCCTCATCGTGGACACAGCTTTTTTTGTTTATATATTTTGGAGGTCTGTAACCTGTAAGATGGTATATTTTTTTACAAAAAAAATGATACTGGATAAGGGATACCTACCAAATTTTTATGTTTTAAACTGTTTTTTTTTTATTTATTTTGGTGTTGCCAACTTTGTTTGTTTCATTTAAATGATACCAGATAAATAAAGGTGTTTGCTCTATGACCACGATATTTTTTTTTTAAATTCGAAAAAATGCAAAATTAGGTAGCTGTTAAGCTTTTTTGACATGCTCTACTGAGTTACTCATCTTTTTATTTAACATCAAAACTACCATAGAACTGCTGAATAGAAATACATAGCTATGTATCAGAATAACACTATGCGCTAATTTTTATGCGGGTACGAGAAGTAGTATCCTCGAGCAGCGAGTGAAACCATTAGCAGAAGCTAGTATGTTATATTTTACTTCAACACTATGGTCGATTCTAAAACTATTTGAGAAACAAATGAAGCAAAAAAGTACTAATTATGAACAAAACAAATTTGTTATTTTTGTAACATAATAGAATGTTTTTTAGTAGTTATCTCCTAATTATACTAAGCATACAGAGTTTAAAATATAATCGTCCCTTTTTGTTCGTAACAAGCCTAAACTTGACCTTTGAATTGGTTAATGACAATTTCCTTTGACGCAATATTTGCAAAAAACTTAAGTACATACATTTAAGTATAACTTATTAACAGAACAAAAATATACTATCTGAACTTAATAAGCGGAAAAATACACTTTTCGCTTCTATATTCATTTTTGCTTATTCATTTTTACTCTGGTGTATAGACTGATTGTCGACCACAGCAGCTGTTCTTTCTAAGGAGATCAGCCAGCTGCGCAGGACATGTTATAGTGCACAAGTGTTTGTACAGACACAGGTTAAATGGGACGGTAATCTATCACGATCACAGAGAGATCAGGCGCAGAACCAATCTCCGATCGTGTCAGATAACCGTCCCACCGGGTTATGAGAATGAGGGAGTAGGGAGTGCACTCGTGTCAGCGCAAATGCTTGTGCCCTATAATATTTATGTCCTGCGCAGTTGGCTGATCTCTTTATGCGTGAACAGCTGCCGTGACCAATAATCGACTGGAATGCCACTTATTATTTACCAAGTTTTAGATTTAAGTATATCTTTTAATGTGTCGTTTTTGTGTGTGTAGCTTTCAGATGGTAAAAACCAAAATTTATCGTGTGAACTAGCATGATAGAAACTAACAATTTTACTTATCTTGATTTTAAATCATAATGAAAATGTAATATTATAAGTCTTTTGTATGCATTTTTATTTATAAAATTAAGACCTAATAATATATTAGCTGGTCCCCGTGGTCCCGTGGTGGCATCTCTTTCATTCATTTAGATAGGCTCAATAATTTAATATAAATCGGTAGTAATATTGCATAAAAGATTTTAACTTAAAGTTAAATTACGTTATAGTTAACCAGAACAACTATGTACAGACGCCAGCACATCAACGTAACGTACCACAATTTGTCAAACTTTAATAGATTTTCAACCTTATCACTATAGTGGAAGGTTAATGGTTAATGTTCGATTGGTAAAATTTTACAAATTCAGGTAGGATATCATGCTGTCTGTACTTATAAACATAATAGTAACTAACACTAATTATTACCAAAAAAAAAAACAAATGACCGCCAAATGAAACAAAAAGTTTAAGTTCAAGTACGCGACTCCGTTAATAGTCCGTTCGATTCCAGGTAAGACAACTACTTTATCTATATAACTAATTTATCATTTCTACATTATACGTTAAGCAGAGAAAAACATCTTGAGGAAACTTCGACTATAACCCGTATTGAGCAAGCACGACGATTAGCGCTTTTTCCTTCTTTTTGTGAGATGAGGCATGTACCCTGCAGTGGAACGGTTAGTACAAAAAAAGCTGATGATGACTCAGATGACATTAAATATTATCATAAACTCACGATGTAAGCGACAATATACCAGTATAAACGCCTGATCATGAACTTGTAGCAATAGATTGCAATGCCAATTGCAATATAACAGCCATGTAGATTGATCGATCATAAACTTAAGCAATGCTAGCGCGGTTGATCCATGGATGGTTGACATCTTGTCATGACGAGTTTCTCCATGTTTTGGGAGGTACGGGAAATTAGTGGGTCCCGGTTGTCATTTGAACATCTTTGGCAGTAGCTACGGGTAGTCTGAAGAAGAAGTTCTGACAAAAAGTCTCAATAAATCAAGGGGTATCGAGTTGCCCGGGTGACTGGGTTGAGGAGATCAGAAAGGTGGTCGCTTCAACACTGGTTCTCAGCTGCATCTGGTTAGACTGGAAGTCGACCCAACGTAGTTAGGAAAAGGCTAGACAATGAGGTGAAGTGCCGTAACTAAAATACTGTTTCTAGATTCAACTGATTTTATTTATTTAAAAAACCATTTATGGTGTCATCACGAAAAAAATAAACTGTTGTTCCACGCCATGTGCTAAGAAAAAAACCTAATACAAAATTTCCTCAATACGTATTAACCGTCTGTTTAACTTTTTGTAATAACCTACACCATTATTCCGTACACAATTGAAACTTAACAACTGTTTCATAAACTCCTTAAACCGCTTAACATCTTTATCAGCCACTTTTACAGTTTATGCCATAGAAAAGTAATCGTAATTAAAATTGTATGGCACTATCTGTCAGATAGCTATTTAGAACTTTATCTGGAACCTGTGAAACCTGTAAATATTCTTATCTTTACTTCTAATCTACACACAACGTTTTGAAAGACCCAGGCATTCCAGAATATTCTTCATTGAATTTAGTTGTTAGACGACTGGACTCATCTGTCGTAGCCTGCTCCATATTCTTCACTTTAGCTATGTGACTGTCTGTGCTTACTTCTTTGAAATTCAAATCTGGAAATAAAACAATGTATTAAGCAAATTTTAAAATTCTGTCCTACAATTCTTTAATGCTATCATCTTTCCTATCTCTATGATTTTTTTTACCTACAAAGATAACCAAACCACATCGATTGGGTTGGTCAATTACATGGTGCGATGCACTCTTAGATTAATGTACTATTGCAATCAATTTGTGATTTAGACAGACTGAGTTGGTATAATTATTGTTACTCTTTGAATCTTGTAGCTTCAGGTTAAATGAAACAAAATTTCTCCGCTTTGTTAGTTAAATAGTAGGTCTTTAGGGTTAACAACGTTAAGCAATATCACAATAGTGAAATTGCCATTCAACATTAGCAGGCGCTATAAAAAGTCAATTATGTATACAAACTGATGGAATAGTCCAGGCCGATTTATCGGCCACTGTATTGGACTCCACTGCATCTTACCATTCAATTCCTTAATGGTCTTCTCATCACCACCCAGGTCCTTTGGCAGATGCTCTCTTTTAATATGATCATACAGTGATTCAACACTATTATGTACGTGCAGTCTTTGAGACAGTTTCTGACTAAGACCTTGCTTGAATACCACGAGAAGAGTATCAAAGAATTTGGAACCGCTTATCAGATGAATTTTCTTCATTCTTTGCCCTAATGCTTCCTGCAAAAATAAAAAAAGCATTTATTTAAAATTACCTATTTCCCACGGTTTCACCCGCGTCTCGGGGGAAATCCTTTCCGTATCCGGACAAAATGTAGCCTACATTACCCTACCTATGGATAGGATATAATTTAGATAATGATATAATTTTCATTAACGTCTTATTTTGAGTCAAAGAATAAAACCATTTTGCCCATACTCACCGTGCTGGGCAAGGGCTAGCGTGTTGATGAGCGCAGTGTGGGATATGTTTCACTTCGAAGATGTTGCTTGTTTTGCACTGTTGCAACAGAAAGCCATTTTATCCTACTTGGTGCTATGTGATAGTTCAGTCGGTCACGAAAATCTAGCCTGTTTTGCAGTCGGGTGCAGGTGAGGTTGGCAATAGGGGTAGGACGATGTTGCTTTAGCCCCTTACACCAAAGGGCTCCCGATGGCACACGGTGGGTTTTAGTCAGTAAAGGGGTCATCTGATGACATCCCATCGATAAAAAAAGACACTCCCAAACATCCTCAATCATCGAATTACCGAGTACATTGAGGTACCATAAAGTTTGGCGTGAATTACATGTTGCATATTTTTTTCAAATGACTCCTCTTCATTACTATACTAATGTAAATAATAAGTGATACCTACAGTAATACAAGTGAGAGCCTTGTGAATGGTGACAGGGTTCAGTTTCATGACTGTTGCCATCGTCAGATTTCTGGCGTCACCCACCAGCTCATAACCGTTGCAATAGTCATTTTGCAGCATATAGTGACCCACCTGGAAAATACAAAATAACTGTTAGTGTTTTACCTCACGAGAAGGTGAGTCATACTTATGCCTGTAAATGTATATGTCGCAGCCAACTAGTTGAATTAGCCAGCCAATTGGATGCCTAGGCGGTTAATAAAACGTCGACATCCAATGAATTAGCGGAAAATCAACTAGGCAAGTGACTGAAGACAACGTTTAACAAGATGGCCAAACGTCATTTAGCCATTAGGTATTGGCTGGCTAATTCAACCAGTTGGCTGCGACATGTACTCGTATATGTCGCAGTCGAATGGTATAATCCGCCGTATTACCTTACGGCCAGCCGTTATTAAAAGCAGGGCCGTTATATATTTACGGAGTTATTAGTCCTAAATTGTAGATTGTGAACTTGTAGTTTTATGCAGCAGACATTATTTCTATCACGGCTACGGCGCTGTGGGGCTCCGGCGGTCCCACGCGAGTTTATCGTCGCAGATAGGTTTAACGCTGTGTTACAGCGAGTGTTACAACCACCTGCTCCTCAACTCGCGGCCCGCCTCGCCCCTCCGCGCCTACGCGATTTTGAATTACACTCTAGGGGTAGGGCAGACAAGACTGCGTGAAGTCGGATTTACCGCAATTCGTTTCTGCCATTAAAACCTAACTTCCACCAATTTTTTTTTCATAATAAGTTCGAAATAATACGCATTATTTAACACAATATTTAGGACAATTTCGAACATTATGTTTACTGACGTAAGAAAATCCGGCTAATCGTGGATCTGCCGTCGTACATAACGGCCCTATTTTTGATATCTGGTCGTAATGTCATACGGCGGATTATACGAACAGACAGCGACATATACTTGGCGGGATGGAATTTAGTCATTTTAAAAGGGCTGATTTTCAATACGCCAAGTTGTTAAACGTTGAATGATTCTAGTTCAATCAACTATCGGCCTAGGCGTACAGTTGGATGTCGACCTTTTATTAACCGCCTAGGCGTCCAATTGGGTGGCTAATTCAACTAGTTGGCTGCGACATATACATGCAAAAACAAGAATAATTTTTTACATTTGTTGTTTGTATGGTCCGGGGTCATTAATGCACTAGCAACTTGCCATCGTTCCTATTTTAGCCGTATGGATCAGTTGTATTCAGGCAGTGATAACACTGCAAAATTGCGAAGGTTTGAATGTTGCTACTGCATTAATATCTGCAACTGTACTTTTTAAATATATCTTGGACTGCAATAACTTTAAAGATGAAGAAAACATATATAGGAAATCTGGACTACAAGGTCTGAAAACACCAACCTGTATTGAGCGTACGTGGTGATTAGTGCTCAATCCTTCTATGTGTAAGAGGAGGCCTGTGCCCAGCAGGATGACAAAAATTCTGATGATGATGATACATCAAACGATATTCGTCATAGATACGAAACATACCGAGTGCAAGTCTAAATGGCATTGACTGGCTCATCAAATGAACTAAATCTAAATTAACTTGAAACTTACCACAATAAGGTACCGGTAATAAGAAACGAGTTCAAACTTGCTGTCATCCACTCCTGTCAGAGAGCTCACAATTACGCGGTAGTTATCCGGAGTTGGCTTCGGTAGTATGCAAGTGAGGCTAAAAATATGAACAAACAAATGAATAGTTATGAAATATGTAAGCTTTTGGTGACTATTTCAATCGTTATCCTCTTGTGTTTATCCCAATTTTGGGACCTCTTTAAAATTTATTTGCTTGGAGATTTTCCAAAAAGTTAAACCGTCTTTTAAACAATCCATCTAATATGTTTTCTTCTGCTATCTTCTTTATCTAAATCTACGCTTTTTTATACTTAAGACCTGCCTTATAAGATAATTCTGATTTCTCCGTACTTAAGGAGACCATATCAATATTTTTGCAGTAAGATTTAGGTAAAAAATAACTAGCGAGAACTTGTTAGGGAAGAAATAACAGGCTTGTTACATCGGCAGAGAGGAAGATGATATTATACTAGATACTAAATATTATGATGTAAGACTTACCAAACATTGTGGAGAGGTTGAAATTCGTTCTTGATGTCAAAGTTCTGAAGAAACTCAGGCATCAGGCTGGTAAAGGTACATAATTTGTCGAAGCGCTGCTTTGCCCTCTCGATGGACCCTTTGCTGTAGATAAGATACCTCTCCAAAAAGTCTCGATCTAAAAATGTTAAAAGAAAATGGACTACCAGCTATTCCTATATTAGCGGATTTTATAGTTAGGTTTTTTCGAGCAACAACACCTGCTTCGGACGGGCGGTGTCGCGCTTATACGAACATCAGGGGGG
The DNA here is from genome assembly GCA_002382865.2 of Heliothis virescens. NCBI lineage: Eukaryota > Metazoa > Arthropoda > Insecta > Lepidoptera > Noctuidae > Heliothis > Heliothis virescens. The sequence continues at coordinate 11,932,702 of NWSH02000085.1, forward strand.
TGATTCTCTTAAGGTCGATTTACATCAAACGAACATAGAGCTAGAGCTAGAACAAGAGCATTCTTTCGTAATCTTTTAGTGTAAACGAAAGCTAGAGGTATCGATTTACATCAAACGAACATAGAGCTAGAGCTAGAACAATCGCTAGAACACAAAAACGCTTTGATGAGACCGCTCAGTGGCGCGAGCACGTCCGAACACGCTAGAACGCTCTAAGCAACTGTTCGCGCGCTCTTGCGCCGTTTACATCATGCGAGCGAGCATTCGTAGAATATTCCATAGAATCTTTGCGAACGCACTAAGAACAACGAAGGAATGCTCTACGCCTGTTTACACTAGAAGAATTAGCTGTAGTGGGGATAGAATGAGCATTCGCTCGTTTGATGTAAATCGACCTTAACGCAAAACATCTTTACAACCAAGAAATCATCGTTGCAACATCTATAAGTGCGCGATCGCAGCGCTTCAACGATGTTGACGGCGCAACATTGAACTAAAATATGGTTCCAAATGTATGAAAAATCATCCTCGCCTTCGACGACAACGACGACTTCACCTTCGATTTTATCCTTCAAACCGCAGCAAACAATTGACTACTATTGCTGCGAACAATTCTGAGAGGATTGTAGGCGAGGTCTTATTAGCAAAGAACACACGTGCCTTATAAAAATATAATACCCACCTATTTCATCACATTATTTTTAATATTATGTACTATTAATGACTCTATTACATTAAGACATTGATTCTTTCTTATTAATGATAATAAAATGCGTAGGTATACGTTTAATGGCCTTGAGATAATTTGTCATCTTTTTGTATGAAGTTGTCGATCGTATTTTGAAAGACTAGGCAGTTATTTGAATATCTTTGGCAGTCGTTACGGGTAGTCAGAAGCCAGAAAGTTTGACAACCAAGTCTCCAAAAGGAAGTTGGTTGCCCGGGTAACTGCGTTGAGGAGGTCAGATAGGCAGTCACTCCATTAAAAACACTGGTAGTACAACAACGTAGTTGAGAAAAAGCTAGGCAGATGATGATGTTGATGAATTTGATGTATATGAAGTTATTGATGATCTTGAGCTAATTTCTAAACTGGTTTACACAGAGGAACTCGTTATGATAAGATGGTCAGGTCACCCATCTACAGATCGTTGCCTTGAAGCATTGATTTACCTTGTGATCGATCAATCCACTGGTTTTTCCTCAACGGGAAATGGTTATAGCCTGAAGGCCAATACTATCTACACTAATATAATAAAGAGAAAAGATTTTTTTGTTTGTATGATTCCGAAACTACTAAACTGATTTGAAAAATTCTTTCACAGTTGGGAAGCTAGACTATTCCCGAGTTATATAGGCTGGGAGTGATACGGATAATCGAATGACGTTATATCGATGGTCGCTATATCGAAAAAAAATATGAGTGGTACGCTATCTCGAAAGCGCATTATGTCGAAAACCGGTATATCGACTGACACTATCGCGAACAACGGTATCTCGAAAAACTGTTTGAATGGTACGCTATTTCGAAAGTGTTCTCTGTCAAATCTGGATTTGTCCGGCGATACCTTATCTTTGTATTGCATTTGGGAAACCAAAACAATGAGTAGTAAAGGTAAAATCAACTTTTAATTAAAGTATAAATAAATAATCAACAAAACAAAAATTGTATGTGGTATGTCATGTCAAAATTAAAGATTCAGTGAACTTTATACAGATTAGTATTAAAAGCTATACTTTTTATGAATTCAATATTGGACATGGTGTTTTTTTTTTGTAAAATTGCTGCGATGGCGATTTCTTTCCTTTTATTTCGCAGTGGCGTCTATGGGATGTTAGCCAAAACTCATTAAATTTTGTGAGTTGTTTTTTTTTTTTTTTTTGAATACAGCCATACAACCCGAGTTTACACATCGACAAACCGCCAATAAAAAATGTATAGGAATCCACAAAATTAATAAACTTGTTCAAGAAAAATTGTAGATAGAACATAATAAAGTATTTTGTGGTTTATGAAACTAAAAATTATTTGAGTCAGTTTTATTTTATTTATCACATTATAATAAACTACTTCCACCAGCAACTTCAGACAACTTCCACGAACACTTTCGAAATAGCATACCATTCAAACAGTTTTTCGAAATACCGTTGTTCGCGATAGCGTCAGTCGATATACCGGTTTTCGACATAATGCGCTTTCGAGATAGCGTACCACTCATATTTTTTTTCGATATAGCGACCATCGATATAACGTCATTCGATTATCCGTATCACTCCCATATAGGCTATATTTTACCCAGGCATGAGTGCGGCTTCGCACAGGACGCACGTGAAATCGCGGGAAAAATATAATTTATTTCTAGTGATTAATATAATTTACTTACCAAATTCTTTGAGTTTGAAATGAGGCTGCTTCCTGATCCAATCTTGCAACTGATCAATATCTTGTTTCAACTTGTTGATGTCATCATAGCCGAAACATTTTCGAACATTCATCAAATGGTTTTCATTGAATTCGAAAATCGGACACGGTTTTATTTCTTCCATATTTTTCGAAAATATCGAAATAAAAATGTTCAATAAATATTTTATTGAAAATTCTTGAATTAATAATTATATTTTTCAATAAATTTTATTTATTTTGTGATAGTTAGATATTGACGCGCAGAAGTGTATTTAAACTGTGAAATTCAAGGAAATGGGCGGCGTATTTATAAAGTATGCATAAATACATAATATATACTTATGTAGGTATAAAAGGATTGTAGTTAAAAACTCGTATATTACGTCGATTGCGTTTGGAAATTATTTATTTACGATAGGACAATAAATTATATTTTTTACACTCGATAATGAAAAATAAAATCGCGATAACGAGATATAAAAAATATAGTGGATAAATTTAAAAATATGTGTTATTTTTTTTAAACTATGATAAAATGTTTTCATAAAAAAAGTATCTAGAGAAGTTGTGCAATTATTCTTAGGTAGTTTAGTTTTCTATAGAATCCGACACAAACAAAATGGAGAAACAAAATTTTATATGAATATCGTCCTTCCTTTCGGCTTAAGAGTTATTTCATAAATATTTTAATTAAGTAATACTGGTGTTTACTGATTGCAATTCGTAATGGTTGGGCTCAAATTAAAAATCAATTATTTCTTTTTACTTTTTGACTTCTCAATTATGTACTTACGGTTTTTTAATAAAGTGAGATAGTATTTTACAAGAATATTTATAATTGCATTATAAAAAAAAATGTACATATAAACAATATTTCACAGATTGGTATTATTTTTTATAATTAAATTTTCTCTTATTCTAGTCAATGATGATAGACAGAGATTTATGTTTAGACCCGGGGCTGCGGGATTATTTGGAAGAGTTGCGGCGACCCAGGTACACAAAGGGAACAAAAAGGAACATAGTGGGTTTTAGTCTGACACTCCCCTGCGCTGCACCCACAGCGGGTAATTTGCTGATTTCTTATCAAAGTAAAGTTTTTCATCAAATCAAATCATTTTTTCATATATCTCAGTGCTACAGAATAAATTCATGCAGTTGACATTGCTGTCAGTCGGTACCATTAGGCTAGTCTTCCTTCGAAAACTGACAGCTGTAAACTGTTCAATAGATACGGTGCCATTATATATCTTTTATTTTGTGTCTAGGAAACATCAAAATTGCAATCTCAGGTTTACCAGGCTATAATAATATTTGTCAATCCTTCGCACAAAGTTCTATCGTTATTAAAAAACCGGCCAAGTGCGAGTTGGATTCGCGCAGGAAGAGTTCTGTACCATTATTTATTTATAAAAAAATTAACATATCTATAAACTACAAATTATAACTTTGTTTTTCATACAATAGGTACATGAATAACAGAGTTATAATTTACGGTTTTACACATTTATTGTATGGGTACCATGGGCCCCATACTATATATATATATTTTTTAACATAGTAGGTATTTGTTGTTATAGCGGCAACGGAAATACATCATTTGTGAAAAGTTCAGCTTTCTAGTTATCACGGTAAATGAGATACAGCCTGGAGACAGACAGAAATACGACGGAGGCTTAGTAATAGGGTCCCGTTTTACCCTTTGGGTACGAAACCCTAAAAACGAAGGACTTAAAATGAACGGAACGATTTCATGTTAATTGTTTATTAATATTTCTATTAATAATTTTTCCGACTTTATAGTTCGAAATGATTGATTAATTAATTCATTGTTTAGTTTATCACCGATTATTGACTTAGGGCTTGTCTACCAATTTGCGATAATTCCGCAACGTTAGGTTTACCTACACGTGATGAAAAACTGCTTTATATTTTATTGGCACTCATTTAACGGGGCAGTTGTAATTAGCAGTTTTGGTAAGTTAAAAATTATAAATGGCAAGTTTAATAACTATTTCAGCAGTTAAATCTAAGCAGTAAAGTATACAAAAATGAGTAATAAGAAATAATGAAATGGATCAGTGAATATATAACTGAGCAGCAAAATAATTAAATGAGCAGTAAAAATGATTAAATGAGCAGTTACGTGTGGGCAGTAACAAATCGGAATTTGTCGGTAAGAAATCTCATTCTAAGCAATTCTATAAACAATGAGGTAGTAAAATGCAAGCAAGCAGGCAACATGCAATCAAGCATGCATCATGCAGCAGGCATGATTTCTGTCA
>NWSH02000085.1:11958942-11994455 GCA_002382865.2 Heliothis virescens
TAGTCGCAAAATGTACCGAAAAACAGCTTAATTTTGCTCAAGCTGCAAACGCGTCCTTAATATTGAGCACTTAGTGTGCCAGGTGCTTAAAAAATCCATCATAATTCCTGTTATTTTTTTTAAGCTGTTAAATTGGGCCTTTTTGTATCTGTCAGTCAGATAAGAACTGGTTTACTACTTAAATACTGGTAAAAGCCAACATAGATATATTTGGAAAAGCATAGGCTGATATTGAAGGAATCAAGGCTTTGATATTATCACATAATGAGTGATTCACACACGACCCGTTCACGTCTTCAGGTTGAAAATAAACATGTCGGAGCTCTTGTTTATAGCCTTTATGAAATCCGCGCGGTCAAGCGGTTCACTTTGCTGATTGAGATAATATGTGATAATCACCTTCGTCATCATCAGCCTTTTTATCTTCCAACTGCTGGGCCCAGGCCTTCTCTCACACACATAAGGACTCGCTTGCTCAGTGCGGGTTGGTGACCTTTATAGTTCAGCTTTTCTTTAGATGATTTCCTTCACCTTTAATCATTCATTGGTGGCCAAGATACTTCAAAACAGCATACTAACTTAGAAAATATGGATTTGTACTTGCCTGACCTGGATATTATTATACACACTCATACTTGACAAGTTGGTGCTTTAGCGACAAGACCACCACAACTTCTTAAGGTTGTTACTAGTCCTATCAATCGACAACCAACTCACGCCATCTATCGATGGTAGAAAGGATGGGTCGACGCGATCAGTATGTTAAAATATCGATCGACATCATCCATACTAGGGCTTTCAATACCGGTATTCCGGGATCCCGTAATACCGTGATCACGGATATAATATGGTCCTTTTTCAGTACCGGTATTGACGGCCTAATACCGTGATATACCGGTATTACAAATATTACATGTGAATTTATTTGTTTAAAATAATATTGTACAAAAGTAGACCCTCGCGTTCGCTACACTCATTTAATCGAACAGTAAAATTACTCATGACGGCTCTGCAGGTGGATTCAGTGCCACTTCACTTCGCGATGGATATTTATTTACGTGGCCTCTGAGGTGAAAATTAGCTTAATCCGAAAACAAGATGTTAGTAAACGTTGAAAACGCTCAAATGCCTGATTTACAAAGTCAAACTTTTTGGATCGGGACGGGCATCTTGGGTCTTTAATTCTTGCACCAATAAAATGTTGTAGGGCTGCAGCTTTAGGTCTTTAACATTCACATTTAAAGCACTTGTGCTCTTCCAAATTCAAAGGTTTGGGTCATGCATGACCAATAGACTGGTTAACACTGTCCACGTTTTCTACCATTGTCGATGTCCTTAGTCGGATTTTGGTTTTTCCACCGTTGTGCCGGTCTCTTCAAACTTTTATTTTCTAACTAGCTTCCGCCAGCGGTTTCACCCGCTTTCCCGTGGGAACTAATGCGCGCACCCGGATAAAAAGTAACCTATAACTTTTCAAAATTACGAAATAATTTTTCAAATCAGACCAGTAGTTCCTGAGATTAGCGCGTTCAAACAAACAAACTCTTCAGTTTTATAATATTAAGTATAGATAATAGCAATGCTTGGCAGCTTGGCACATCATTTAAGTGGCCAAAATCTCGAATGCTTCACAAGCTTCCTCGCGCTACAGTCACTGAATTACTGGTTTTGTAAAACTCTCGTACGGATATCGTGCGGTCTGCTCCTGAAAACGTTCCATAGCAACTAAATTCCCAAGAGCCAGGCTACCAATTGACATAACCCCAAAGGGCGATAGCCATCCGGCTAATCCGGGGGTACCGCACAATCTCCCGCAAAGAGGCTGGTTTTCTTGCCGGGCTGCCACCGTGGGATCTGCCTGGGAAAGCCACCACCGTGTCCTCATAGCAGCAATCGGCGGCGGAGAGCTCTTGCGCCCAGCCTTGGTTCAAGCCGTGGTGCGGGGTGAGAGGGAATAGGATGCCGTCTCCTTCTTCTGCGAAGCAGTTATACTAGAGAAGGAGACGGCGGAGCGGCTGCGAGTTCGCACCGGCCATCCCGGCCGTCGCGGTGGACCTGGTAGACACTACATGCGCCGGGTCGAGAGACGACTCCCGGCCACCGTAGGCGTGGGTCTGTGGGCGGTGAGTTTCGGGTGGCTCATCGTCGTTCCGTCTCCTGAGAGACGACAGGCCCGGTTCGGTGGCGTGCGTTGTTCCACGAGCTCCTCAGAGAGTGTCAGCAAACCCCTGCAGGGCCCACTAGAGCCAGAGCCTGTCGGGGTTGCGGGTTGTTCGAAAGAGTTACCGCGGCCCTGGCACACAAAAGGCCCTCGAAGGAACACGGTGGATTTTAGTCAGTAAAAGCCTAACACTCCCTCACGCTGTCACCCACAGCGGGAGGGGTCATTCTGATGATTTCACTTCGATAAAAAAAGGTATTTTTAAGAAATAAGGACGGTAAAGACCGATTTGAAACCAGAAAACGTATTTTAATGGTTTTATTAATGTCCTTATTGAACTTGCACTCAATACCGGTATTAATACCGTGATCACGGTATTGACTTCCAATATCGGTATTAATACCGGTATTGAAAATATCCGGTATTTGAAAGCCCTAATCCATACTGATAATTTACCATCGATTGACGGTCGATCGATATGCTTCATTTAAAAATAAAAAGGGCTCTTATTTTCAAAATAATTTAATCTAAAGATAATGTCCTAAAAGTCCCCGGCATCCCCATGTATTGGTCGTTGAATTTATCCCGCTGTCTTTTCGTCTCATCCGTTCGGGCTTTATGCATCTCTTTCAGGAGTTCCTGATGAGCTTCTGATGATAAGCTCTTGACTAGATTTGCTGGAAATAGATAAGTGTTGTTTTAAAATTATGGTTATGTAAGGCAAGTTTGTGTTTGGACATTAGACTCTATGTCGTAAATATGATAGGTAAAAATAAAGTTGTACATATCCTTCGCGTTATAATCATTGTATTTTGGAATAATTACTTTGACACAATACCTTGATGTAACTTTAAACTACATTATTTATATTTCATTTAAGCTACATGTTTAGCCTATAAACATGTTCTTGCTACCCTTCTCTATTGGCCTGGGCCGTCTCTACCTTTGACTTAGACTAGTAATATACAATTAGAGACCTTGCACATACACACTACAAACCTATAAAATCAGCTGATAGTTTGATCGAGCTCCTAAAATCAATATTGAGAAGAATTATATCCGTCTGGACTGACTAAAAAGTTTGTTTGAATTTATTAAGATCTTCAAAATAATCTATCAACCAACGATGGCGCCAACTATACACCAACCAGTCTACAGAGTCATGGGGGTCTTAGAATACTACCACAACTTCTTCGAAAATCACACCATACTCACCATGCAAGATCTTGAGCGACTGTTCCTTTCCACCATACTCTTCAGGCAGGATATCCACAGGCAGAAACTCCTGCAAGCCTTCTATTGTGGAAGCCACATGGATCCTGCTTGCAATCTTCTCTGAGAAGAACGGCTTGACGATACGCACGAAGCCATCAATAAACTTTGAACCGGTGAGGAATATTATGCCTTTTATTTTTGTACCGTAGCCTTCCTGTAGTGGGAGAAAAAATATTTTTGAACAAACCTCTGATAATTTATGGGTGGTAGTAATTCAGGCTTTGAGGTTTCTATCGGGTTCATAATTAATAGGAAAATCTTTATAATAAGACTTTAGTACTAGTTAACTGTTTAGGTTTAAGAACCCTCATGTACTTTTTAGAGAATGAAGCAGAATAATTATGAGCACGTTGTCTGGACTAGATCATTTCTGGTGGAAGTTAATACAGGTAATACTGCAATAGGCAACTTAGACTGGTACACGGATATGACTCCAGGTTCACCCCATAAAAAAATAACTTCATCATGACCAAAGGAATATCTTGAAGACCCCATAGTAAAAAATAAAGATGTCACTATAGTCATATTTATTTATCATATATTGACATATTATTGACTGCCTCGTTAGTGTAGCTGTCGCATAACCGACTGCTGTGCACGAGGTCTCGGGTTCGATTCCCGGGACGGGCCGAAATCGCTTTGTGGGTTTTAGAAACTTTCACAAAGCAGCCCGGAGTTGGAAGTTGGTGATTGATTTACCCGTGCTCGGAGAGCACGTTAATGTCGGTCCTGCGCCTAATCTCTCACCGGTCGTGTCGGATTGCCGTCCCATCGGTTTATGAGAGTGAGGAAATAGAGAGTGCACCTGTGTTTGCGCAAATGCTTGTGCACTATAATATGTCCTGCGCAGCTGGTTGATCTCCTTATATGAGAACAACCGCCGTGGCCGACCATCGGCTAGGACGCCATCATCATCATTTATTATCAAAGGCTCCTTACCGTTATAATAGGTATGAACTGCTGCAAATCAATCAAATTGAGCTTAGATAGAACATCAGCTGCGCTGGTGTCGAAAATGTCTCCAATCAAGGTAAATCCTCTGCAGTAGTCATTTGATTTCAGGTATTCTGCTATCTGAAACAGTTTAAAAACAAATGATAAACTATACTCGAATTTTAAAAGGTAATCCATATGAATATTTGTCATTTATTATTGCCCTTTCAAGCCGAAGGTCAAATGACACATCTATGTAACTTTTATGTTCTGAGAAAGTGGCTTGATCAGCTGCCTTCGGTTAGACTGGAAGCCAACCCCAATATAGAAAAAGGCTAGACTGATGAATTTAAAGTCAAGTTTCCTTCACCTTTACTCAGTCATCAGGATCGAAGATGCACTTAAAAATTACTGGTAACCTAAAACACTTACAAGTTTGAATGACCTGGAATAGAGCTCTTTTTTTTCATACTTAAGAGGCAGGTGCTTTAACCCCTAGGCCACCACGATTACAACCCCAATAGAGCAATATAAATAGAAATTATAAACGAATACTTACAATCACAAAGAATTTGAATAGTAAATTGTAGTCTGTTTGGCTGATGTCGGATTCCGGTCTGACTTTCACGATGACTACCCTGTGGTATTCTTCTGTTAGCGTTGGCACCAGAGCAAAGTAACTGAAAAAGTGAAATTTTTGTAAGTTTATTTTTTAATAATAAACTATTAATATATTTTCTCCTATACATATTTCTCAAGCCAAAGTATTTTAGAGACATAAACACCCAGAATGTGGATCACGCTATTTAAATTTCTTTTATTTCTGATTGTGGTCTCTTGGCTATGTAACAGCTGCACGGATCAATTGATCATTGATCGGTCGTGGATGGGTGACCAGCTTTCGAAGAATACTTCGTTGTTAAAGGCATATAAAATTCCTCTTGGTTGTCGTTACGGATATTCAGAAGCCTAAAATTAGATTGCCCAGGAACTGGATCGAGATGATCAGTTGTTCCATGGAAGTACAGTATTTGGTAAAGGCTAGGCAGGTGAACTCGAATAAATCCCGAATACTATATAGCACGTAATCAAAACTCACCCTCTATCCAACATTCTCGCTATCTCACTTTCCATCAGATTGGTGGTGTCAAAATACTTCGGCATCAACGTTCTAAATGTACACATTTTGTCTATTTGTTTCTTAGCTCGCTCTAGAGAGCCTTTGCATGTGACTAAACATCTTTCTAAGTAGGCTTTATCTGGAAATAGAAAAAAATATATATTTTAGTAATTTTGAGCTCAATTTTTTGGAGTATTTTTATCAGCACCGCGGTTTCTGTAGATCCTGTAGGAACTAATTAATGCACTTGCATAATAATTCTAATAAAATGTTAGTCTGATGTAGGTATAAATTATGTAACTGTTTTTTCAGAGTCTGTTCAGTATTTTTTGCGTAAAGCAGTGACAAATAAAAATTTTGTTCTAAGCTAGGTACCCTCCCACCAATTGTTTCATCGATTGAGCCGTTTTAGAGTTATAAATAAAGCGCTTAATGTGATCTGTACGAGTACAACTCCTGCACATGCGTGAGGCGTTCAATTCATAACTCCAGAATAGCAAAGTTACGTGACGAGACCTTTGAACTTCTTTCTACTCCATAAATCACTTGGTAATTACACTAGTACTAGCATATTTAATTATGTAGGTAACTAACTTCATGCTACTTTTGCCTTGAAAAACTAGTTTTTTTTTTACACAAACTAAGTAATAATGTGCTATGACACGTAATTTGTAGTTTTGAACAAAAAACTGTTTGTAATGCTATCTACAACTGAGGTTCCGCCAGCTCTTTCGAAGAATCCCCCGGCACGTAAGGGAAATTGTTTGAAAGAGTTACCGCGGCCCTGGTACACAAAGGGTTCCAGAAGGAACACGGTGGGTTTTATTCTGACGCTCCCTCATGCGCCCACAGTGGGAAGGGCTATTTGATGATTGCCCACAGTAAAAAAATGTTCTGTACATATACAAGGATTTTTGAAAGACATCAAAGAAACGATGGATGAAAAATTACATGGCTGGACATAATGTTACTTATGAGAAGACGTCAGATAGAGGAGTATAGAAGAAAAATACATGATGTACCGACTTCCCAAAATGTTGGGATAAATGCAGAAAGTAGCTAATAATACTTCATCAGACTGTTTGTCTTGCTTTCTTGGTAAATGACTGACCATATGAGAACTAGAGAGTGCACTTGTGTCTACACAATTGCTTGTGCACTACAATATGTCTTGTGCAGTTGGCTGATCCTTAGACAGAACAGCCACTAAGGCTGATTATATAATTGGTTTAGACGACAATAAATATTATTATCTACCTACTAAACGATTAGAGGCAATATTTTATGTGGAAAAAACGGAAAAAACCCAGTACTATACAATTAAATAGGTAAACACTTGATTACTATCTTGACCACGAATATGAACGTTTATGGAACACGCTAAAGTCAAGTTTTAAGGAAAAAGTCAAAATATAACAATTAGTTGACCCTAATTATAAGTTAAATATAAGGATAATTATCTATTAGAACACGTATGATTATGACAACAACATCTACGACCGGTTTTACAGGTACCAGATAGAGTTTTAGGTAGCTATCTGAATGATCATGCCTTAGAACAGTATTCGAAACTAAAAACATTTTTATAACACTATCTATCAGATAGCTATTTAGAAGTTTATCTGGAGCCTGTGAAACAGCTCGTTAATTTTGTTATGTTTTATTAGACATAGATCATGGATGAGCCCTGTATTCAGTAGTGGACATCCTATGACTGAAAAGATAGTAATGACGATGATGGGACTTAGGTCTTTTCTAACTAGTGCTGCTATAATCGGGAAAAACTTATAGGATGAAACTGCAGGATTAGTCACCAAGCCAGCCCTTTTTAGCCTAAATTAAACCCCTGTTCTTTCTGGAGCCAGGACCACAATAACTCTTTCAAATATTCCCGCAGCCCTTGCAGGACCTAAAAGGCCCTTGTCAGCTCTTTCTGAAATTCACCGTACAGCATACTACTACGAGGTAACAGCCAGGAACCTAGGCTTTACGCGACGTCCCTCCAACCGAATTTCCAAAAGCAGCACCCAAAAATCCGCAAAATGATTTCAGCCGACCCAGGAATAGAACCCAGAACCCCATGTTCTACACTTGCGTTTACAGAAGCTGCTAAAATAAAATAACTTTAATACTTACTATAATCTTTTTTAATTAAATGCTCCTGTGTCTGCAACCATTTATCTATAATAGCTATAGCTTGCTCTCTATTATGTTTGTTGTCTAAGTTATTCTCCTTCCTTATATCGGCTACTACTTCAGGACCATATCTGACTAACTTGCTGTCCGGTTCTATTATATCATCCATGTTAGAAGAAATGGTGTTCCCAATTTAGTCTTCACTTTTGTGATGTACTGGTTCTGCAATGAAAATTGTATTGATATTAATAATGGCTTCTAGACAATTTATGTTATATTCATTATTCATATTTAAGACAACAACCGGGTCTTACTCGCGATCAAACTATAAAAGGTTACGATACCTCTTTTCTCCCGACGTTTAGGCCGAATTGCACCGACCGTGGTTACGGTAAGACCCGGTTGTTGTCTAAAATATGTGTACAAATCGCGAAAGTTTAAAAACATTTATGTTATATTGTTTGTAGCAATTAGTATTTGTTAAAGTTACAGTACCTAGATTTAAGTTCTAACAAGTTTACAATTAAAAAAAAATACATCTGTCTAAACTGGATAGAGTGTGCTAGCTGCACAATTTGGAAATATAAATATACCTCCTCCCATATTCTTATGAATAAATTTTAATGTTTTTTTTTCTTTCTGTCTTCAAAATAAACTGAGAACATTTTGTGCCACTCTCAAAAAATTGTTAGTACCTGTACAATATATACATAGTTCTTTGTAGCTATATCAGAGGGTGTAAATAATACGGATAGTTTACAAAGATTTTGAAAAAAAATCATCTCGTATTCGGTTTATCCAAAATTCTACAAACAAGAGTAATATTTTTAAAGCCAAAATAATTTTTTTTTTGTGTATTAGTATATATTTTATTTAAAACACTTTAATTAGTTATCTAAATCTAAAAATATCTAACAATTAATCCACTAACCTTAACTAACGTTCTATCTTAAGACCGCTTCATTTGAGACTACATTTTGCTAAGTTTAACCATGTAGCACAGTGATTATATGGTAAAAAAAGGTTTGCTACAAACTAAGCGACTTTGAAACGATTATGACGCAACTTTTTATGGTCTCACGTAGCAAAGGCTAATTATGACAATTAGTCATTTGTCATAAGTTAAGTACAATTTGTACTACTTAACTAGAGTATAATGAAGTAGTATTTTTTTTCTACAGTTTTTTTTTTGTAAAGGTCCTTTACTGAAAGACTTAAATAAACCTATCAATTTTATGCTTGCCTACGCTTTCAAAATGTGAACCATCTATCTTATTAATATTATTTTTACTATTGAACACAAAAACTTGACACCAAGTTACCACAAGTCAACAGAGTCACTTATTTTTAAAAAATAATATTGTGTTAGCTTAAAAATTGCGTCAAAATTAAGGCCCATTGCACATAATTCGATTAATCATTAAAATTCTTCTATGTAATTCTTATTTTTTGTTTAATTGAGCTATAAAAATTAAGACTACAAATTAGGGTGCCGTTAGTATAAAATTAAACGACAATATAAATCCGCAACAATATTGATGCGTTTTTTACGCCCATGTAAACATTGTCTTAAATTGTCATATTGTTAGAGACGGTAGAAACTACATACTCAAGCACAGACTGATTAATGATACAACTAGCCAGATGACTCGCAAATAACAGGGAATATTTTGTATAACATGGTGCATTCGACCTACTCAAAAATGTAGTTTATGTCTGTAACCGAAATTTCTTAACACTTCCTACTAATATTATTGGTAAAATCTGACGGATTCGGGTAGGGTGATCTGCTGTCGTTTGTACGTATGCATAATACATGTTTGTTACTCTTGCGCAAAAAAACTACTTGACGAATTTTAATGAAACTTTACAGTTATATAGACTATACATCACAATAACATATAGGCTACTTTTTATCCCTGTCCTGTAAGTTATTCCTCTTGGGAGGCGGATGAAACCGTAATGTTTGTATCATATTTAATTTAGTTTGAGTTTTTCGGAAAAATAATCAGTTGTTTGCAGTTATTTAAGTTGCTTGTTTTGCTATGATGTAATTGTCCTAAATATATAATTGAATTATTACCCGTCAATTTGTTATTTCATTACCAAAATAATAATAATGTCATTTCAAACACATTTTTTACACAAATTGACGTCAATAATACAGGTACCTAACAAAAATGATCTGTTTGTAAACAACCTTAGATCTCTAAATACTGACGAAGGTATTATTATCGACGTAAGTAGTAGGCAAGTACGTGCTATTTAATGTCAAATTTATACCCTTAAAAAACAAACGCTTATTATATGCAACAACTTATAATTGGCTAAAGATGGATTTCTATAACCTATCTTTCTGTTGATCTCCGATTAGAGATTGAATTTCGACTAACGGCCATTCCCAATATTCTATCTATCTCTGGATTTGCTGACTAGAGATAGGGTTGTGACATTACTTGTATGGACTTAATGCCAAAATTCAATTTTTAATCGCTTATAAATGGATAGATAGGTAAAGAGCCTTCATAGATTGACTTCTAGGTTCAATTCTAGCCAATGGATTGGCGAGATCCAAAAAAGAAAATTCGTATAAATCGATCGAACTTATTAAAATGAAAGATATTATGGTTATGTGTAAATTTTATAAGTATACTCTTAAGGCCCATTTACACATTGCAATTTAATTTCCCGTTGCTTGCCATTTTATTGCAGGAATATTTGACAGGCAACCATTTACCTGCAAGCAACGGGCAATGAAATCGCAATGTGTAAATGGGCCTTTAATCATTAACGTACATAAAATAGTTTATTCTGGACATGGGTAAAACCGCTGGTAAATCGTAACAGTCGATAATTATACCAGTCTAATTATGAAAAGTACTTAACGAAATCTAGTTATACTAGAAGCTGACCCTGACATAGTTGGAAAAAGGCTAGACAGATTGAACCGACTTTAAAATAGTCGCACTGCCTCAATTAAGATATAGCGAAGTCTATGTTACACAAAGAGACTGACAGAATCGATCCTTTTAATTTTGTCTGTTTTTTTAGAGTTCCGTACCCAAAGGGTAAAACGGGACCCTATTACTAAGACTTCGTTGTCTGTCTGTCTGTCGGTCTGTCTGTCTGTCTGTCTGTCTGTCTGTCTGTCTCCACGCTGTATCTCACTAACCGTGATAGCTAGAAAGCTGAAATTTTCACAAATGATGTATTTCCGTTGCCGCTATAACAACAAAAACTAAAAATGAAAAAAAATAATAAGGGGGATGGGGTACGGAACCTTTCATGCGCGAGTCCAACTCGCACTTGGCCAGTTTTTTTAAATCATCAAATGAACCAACTATGTATAGATGAAGAAGGAGGGTCAGACTTTTATTGACTAAAACCCACCGTGTTCCTTTTATAGCCCTTTGTGTACAGCTGGTAGGATCAAGCTACTATGATCTGTCTTTCTTCTATTACAGATTTTCAACTTTTCATCCAAAGTTAAAGTTTGAGTATATAGGGAAAATTTTACTGATTGGATTAGCTTGATGTATTGGGATATGTCCAGATCAATTACCAATCGAACATTAACCTTCCACTATTGTCTTAAAGGCTGAAAATCGAATGAAGAAATTTGACAGATTGTGCTAGATTTGTGTGCTGTCGTCTGTACCAAGGCTGCGATAATTATTTTAAACAAACTCTAGAAATTCTTGGGACTAACTTACGATTTATTTAAGTGCTCCATCCAGAAATTAAATGTCACAAAATCTTTCACTAATATTATTCAAAAAAAAATCTTCTCTACCACATCACGCTTAAATATAATTGTGTGCACACACACACACAGAATACATAAAAATAAGCATAGTGTAATAAATTATTCAAAGATCATACATTTGACTGATAAACTGCCCTTCACAACAAAGATCTTAGACTAGACTAAAACCAGAAGCCATCGTTATCAGATCCCAATGTTATCTGATAACAATATGACATCACGTTTTCTTCTCTCAAATATAAGCACTACATGGAAAATATGTAATATTGACAATATTTGCATCACTTAAAAGTACGATATGTTTTCCGAAAATTTAAATATCTACAGGCAAAACTGTCGGTTCTTCAAACCATACAGACAGACTTGTATTGTTCCACCATTTCTTTTTCCCAGCAAAAACACATAGGAAGTGGCGAAGGGCCAACGTTTGGGGGCTGCTTTTAGTAAAAAAGTGCTGATTTTCAGTCTACTTTGAAAAAAAATCTTTTATCTTATCTTTAAAACATCGGAAATCGAAATATCTAATGAATGATAATATTAATTTTACAGCATTGACGACCAGTTTCACAGGTTCCAGACAAAATTCTAAATAGCTATCTGACAGATAGTGCCATAGAATTTTTATTACTTTTCTTGATCTGTCAGATAGTTATCAAAAACCCTATCTGGAACCTGTGAAACTGGTCTCTAAAGTTTAGAATATCGAATCGTAATTCCTCTAAATTTGTTCTGAAATACAGTATTCACTTTTATCCTAAGTTCTTTTTTAGGGTTCCGTACCCAAAGGGTAAAACGGGACCCTATTACTAAGACTTCTTTGTCTGTCTGTCTCCACGCTGTATCTCATAAGCCGTGATAGCAAAAAAGCTGAAATTTTCACAAATGATGTATTTCTGTTGCCGCTATAACAACAAATACTAAAAATAAAAGTAATAGGGAGGGAGAAAAGAAAGAATCCCCATGCAATAAACGAGTGAAGCTGTCCGAAAAATGTTTGTATTTTGGCTAGTTGTATATAATAGATAACGTTCACTTTTCATAGATTATGGTACGGAATCATACGTGCGCGAGTCCAACTCGCACTTGGCCGGTTTTTAACTAAATTAAATTTTGTTCTAAATGCAATTCTACTTGTTTTAGTAGGTATAAATCCCATATTACAAGCATTTTCTTCGCTTGATGCATAAAATATAAAGTCAAAGTCAAAGTCAAAGTCAAAGGACCAATGCTATAGGTCATAAGCAAATGAACTTGAAGTTTTCAAGACGTCAATCAATAGATTCCTCTTTTCTTTGTCTTAATTTTTTTGCTGTCCATTTGTCTATTAACAAACATTATCTTGGCACATCAAGTTACCACAATCTGTCAAATATCTGCAATAGATTTTCAACCTTATCACAACAGCGGAAGGTTAATATTCGATTGGTAAAATTTTACAGATTCGTATACGTTGACCTGCTGTTGTCTGTACGTATATTTTTTTCTTAGTTCATTAATCTTTACTTAAGCAGGTATACATGCTCATTTTAACCGATGGTTAAACGTCTGTTTTTCGTAAGACAACTAAACTTCTAAAATCGAACCTGAAATTTTGTAGTAAACAGTTGTTTTAGGATTTGTTTTAGTTTTTGTTGTAGATGTACTTGGGCATAATTTGAATACCAATTTGCCTACTATGAAGTTGATATTATCCATAGTCTTCTATACTTGTCTTATAAAACTCAAAGTCCTGACTCATTCACTGACTCATCAACGCAGGACCCAAACACGTGAACCTATAAAGCTGAAATTTTGCACAGAGGTTCATCTTAAAACTTCACGCAAGATAAGAAAGGATTTCTCGAAATTCCCAAGGAAACGAAAAAAAAGGGATTTTAAGGTTTACGCAGGCGAAGCTACTGCCAGAAGCTAGTCACTACATACCTATAAATTATTTTCTTGATCCAAATGTTCAAAAAAAACGTGCTCATGAAAATTATATTAATTTCACTTCACAAAGAACAACACACAACATTTTGTCTTACACAACGTCAAACTCGGTAGTCAGATAATGATTGGGCTAGCCACTTGTTTATATTAGCTATCTGGCTGTAATATTATCTTGACAAGTGTTCATTATGGTGATTGTCGCTATTACACGTTTCTTCATAAACATAGACTGGTGTTACGATATTTACGAAATTGTTTGTAAGTTTATGGTTAATTTGATCTTTTATATGGAGGTTCCGTAGGGTTTAATTTTAACATTATTGTCTGCACTGTTAGTACGGGTTTACGTGCAGGTAACGCTGTTGTGTGTCTAGTAGCCTCATAGTGCGACTACTGTGTCCAAGGTCTCGGGTTCGATTCTCAGGTTGGGCTGAAATCGCTTTGTGGGTTTTAGAAACTTTCACGAAGCAGCTCGGAGTTTGGAAGTTGACGGTGTTTCATCCTCGTGCCCGTACTGTACCTACTCAGTAGCAGTCGTTGTCGTGATTCCACCTCAAAGGCTGTCAGGTGGATTTGAGAACTCTGACGCTAGGGCTTGTTAGGTGATTAAACCTGCAGATTACTCGATAAGAATAAGAAATACAGGTGAGTGAGAGAGGTTGAGCCACAGCCACATTAGTCGATTGATCACAACGTCAAGCGACGCTTAGCGCAGTCGGTTCATTGTGGACCATCAAAGTCTTAACGAGTTCCTCCGCGTTTCAGAAGGCTGTATCTTGGTTGTCATTTGTACATCTTCGGCAATCGTTATAAGTATTCAGGAAACCGGATAACCCATCTTACCAAGGGATATAGAATTGCCTAGGTAACTGGGTTAAGGTAGTCCGTTAAGCAGTCACTCCATGTCAAACATTGTTACTCAGCTGCACCAGGTTAAACTGGAAGCTGACCATAACACAGTAGGGAAAAGGCTAGGCAAATGAAGCCTACTGTACCCTATGTGTTACAAAGTGAGTTAAAACAATTAGCAACAAAGTAATTGCATTATTATCCTGTAATAATCTGTGTCATTATCACTTACGACAAATGAGTTTTCATTGTAATTGTCGCCAAGTAATTATGGGTTAATGTCAAATGAACCGAGACATTGGACTTAGCCTAGACCATTTGATGGACTTTGTTTATGATGTCTTTGATACAGTTCAGGCCCCTCTTACCTTCAGCGGGACATCCTAAGACACAAGCCCGCTGAGCCTACGGAATTGTTCGAAAGAGTTATCGCGGCCCTGGTACATGATGGGCTTCATAAGGAACATGGTGGGTTTTAGCAGTGTCAAAGTCTGATTCCTCACCGTTGCACCCACAGTGGGACTGGTCATTAGCTATTCAACCAGAAAAGGCTGTCTTACCTTTTTTCCATTGGACAATGTCCCTGACCCTGTTTGGTTAAGGTCTACTAAGGTATTGCCAGATTTTACAGCAAATAGGAAACGTGGTAATCTATATTTAAAGAGTTTGTTTATTTGCATGATTTCCCTACCTATGCCTACTTCATGGGTCCAATTTGACAAATTCTTTCAGTTTTAGATATGTCATTTATTGAGACAGAATATACAGTTGCTTTTAGTGAGTAAAACCGTTAGAAGAGGCTATTATTGGTACATACCAATGGTATAAGTAAAGACACATTTCATCATCTTAAACGAAATTCTATGACGTAATAAAATATATATTTTAATATCGTCCCGTCTGTGGCTATGACTCAGGCAAAGATACCTTATCTAGCTCTTCACTCTCACAATCAGTTCAAAAATCTGCGTCTGCTATCTCATAATACTCGTACATGCACATCGAAAAACAAAATTACGGCACCACTTTTCCTGAACTTAACATTTTTAGATTAAGAAATCCTAACGCTTCCAGAAATTGCAGTTTGTTCAACAAACTGCAATTTCTGGAAGCGTTAGGTTAGAAGACCTTAGAAGACCTTAGAAGGTCAAGACTCCAACAAACTTTGTTGGAGTCTTGACCTTCTAAGGTAGTACTATTTTGCCATCGAATCAAGAACACAGAGGTATGTGTTAACTCAGAACTTGATAGTAACTAGTCATAAGTAATAAAACGAAATACTTACTAAAATTGTTATTATAGTCTGTTCCGTTTGCCGTGGGCGGAGCGTACCTTCTTATCTCTCTTCTGTCACAGTAACTTACATTGCTTAAAGTTCTTTGTTTGGCAGGTGGTACTTCATAAAATCTGCTACGGGTCCAGCGTATAGGGTATCAGACTTTAACTGACTAAAATCTACATAATAGTTCCTGCTGAAGCCCTTTAAGTACCATCGCTACTGGTAACTCTTTCGACCAATCCATAGCCTCGAATAATTCCTCAGCAAGCATCCGATCTAGAAAAATTACCATCAGGTCGAATGCATATCACACGTTCGTCAACGGTGATTACCATATCACACAGGCAGTTAATAGTTACTTTACAGTGAACTATAATAACATCTAGACACGGTAGCAGTCACGTGTATCCTTGGGTTTAGGTCAAAGTCCATAACTAGAGTAGAGGCAATAAATTAAGTGCAATAGTTTTAATGTTCTTTTATTATTATTATTCCTGGCATTTATATGAAATATTATGTCTCTTTTTATTGTCTTTAATTGTTCTTCTTGCATTAATTTTCTCTGTGAAAATATATCCAACAATTGATGTTTATATAACAGTTTTACATAGCATTCACAAGTTAACATCTAAAAGTAACATTAATTATCCCGTATTTTTCACCCGCACCCAAATGGAAATACCTTTAGTATTGGAATAAAATATAGCCTATGGATGTCTTTTCTCAGGCTTTTCACCATTAAGTGCCAAAGTTCATTTAAATCGGATAAGTCGTTTTGATAAAAATATTTATTCGCCCTTACCTTTATTAGAATTTTCATATTTTCCGGTGCCTCAAGATTTTTAAAAGCAATAAGCTGCACAGAGCACACACGGAATTTGCTTCAACAATTTTTCATTCTTATAACCATGACTATGAACGGAAGGTACGATTAACTTACAAGCTATGTTTTCAGATCAGTATTCTTTACGTATGCATAAGCTACACCGACCAGAACGTATGGTTAGACCGTATTTTGATGCAGTTTAGAGATGCTATCAATCAGTACAAATAAGTTAGTCGTCCCATGAAAACAGACAGCTGTTAACTACACAAAAGATTTGGTGGCACTATATAAACTGTATTATAGGAGTACCTGTCATTTTCTTTGACACGAGCTTGATACGAGTCATCCAAGTAAAAACTGCCTCGTTGGTCTGGTGGTAACTGCCTCGTTGGTCTAGTGGTCACATAGCACGACTGCCGTGCCAAGGGTCTTGGGTTCGATTCCCGGGCCAGGCCGAAATCGCTTTGTGGGTTTTAGAAGCTTTCACAAAAAGCAGCCTGGAGTTTGGAAGTTGGCGGTGTTACACCCCCGTCCCTAGGAGGGCACGTAAAGCCGGCGTCCTCGATTGTTACTCAGTAGCAATCGTAGTTATAATTCCACGTCAGAGGCCGTCAGGCGGATTTGAGAAAACTCTGACACTAGGGCTTGTTAGGTGTTTAAACCTGCAGCTCACTCGATAAGAAGAAGAAGATCCAAGTAAAGTGCCTACTGAGGTATAGAAGATATTGCTAATAACTAAAAAGTTTGTAGAGATTCGTTATTGCCTAACTATACCTTTAAACTTAACCAGATAGTTGGCCGACATCTTAATCTGTAAGCTGCGATCGTCTTTTTTTAGGGTTCCGTACCCAAGGGTAATTAGGGTTCCGTACCCAAAGGGTAAAACGGGACCCTATTACTAAGACTTCGTTGTCTGTCTGTCTCCGGGCTGTATCTTACTAACCGTGATAGCTTGAAAGCTGAAATTTTCACAAATGATATATTTCTGTTGCCGCTACAACAACAAATACTAAAAATGAAAAAATAATAATAAGGGGGGATGGGGTACGGAACCCTTTATGCGCGAGTCCAACTCGCACTTGGCCGGTTTTTTTCAAATAATATTTGTCGTCTTGTTTACATATCTAACATTACTTGATCTATCGTTTACAACTAATCATTTGTAGTTAAATTATGATGACTTAATACTAATATATCACCAGTGTAAGACAAAGATGCACATACATAACACAGGCTGTCCTTTTTCCACATTGGCATCAGATATTGCAATATCGGCATTGCCCGAAGCACGCACGGTCCGCAAATACCACGGACCATAGCTCGATGAGTATTGATATCCATATGGATCTGTTTATATCTTGAGGTTATAGGTATTCATGTTATAATCAGATGGTGTATTTAGTCTATTAAATTCTTAGCTAAATATTATTCTACTAGCTTCTGCCAGCGGCTTCGCCCGCTTCCCGGGGAACTAACGGATAAAAAGCTGAGAATGTAGCTGATGTAGCTGAGATCCAGTGTTTTCTGTCACACTGCCATATCTCACTTTATCATGTCATCAAAATAATGGGAATGGATGCAGGATGTTACGAAATAAAAAGTCCAATCGTATTATAAAACGTAAGCAAATAATTCTTAAAAATACTAATATTCTACACAAGATATAACAAAAAGCCCTCTTGTCCACGCACGTTCTTCTACCGCAAAAATCTTCGGTAAATTCACTGCATGAAGGCACGGAATTCAATGTTGTATGGGTTAATATGAAAACATGCAATGAACAAGAGAGCTCTTATGACGCGTAATGTTCAGGAGTTATTGATCTACACTTCATCATGTGCCTAGCCTTTTCCCAACTATGTTGGTGTCGGCTTCCAGCTAACTAATCTACGCTTAAATTTCTAAAAGACCCTGGCATGCCCATATATTCCTCGTTGAACTTCCCAGCATTTCTCCTTGTTTCATCAGTACGGGCTTCATACATCATCTTAACGTATTCCACGTGTTTTTCCGAACTGAGCGCCTCCAACCATTCTTCTGTAACAACATAAACTAAGCATTTTAGGACATTGCTCATTTGATATGATCGATGTCGCTTTGTCAATCGTCACTTGCGGTTATAAGCAATATATTTTTTTTAATATCAAATGACTTCAAGCCTTCATGTCTTTAATATTGAGATGATAATTGCTCGATAGAAAGATCACGTATCCATAACACGAGAAAAGCTAACCTCGCTTTTCTCGTGGTATGGATACGTGATTAGATGATCTGAAATGCATTCTGCAAAGAGTAAAATAAAATTTATTATAGAATATTTCTTTACATCATAATTGTAACAGTTTAGTTAAAAAAAAAAAACTTAAAACTAAAACTAAAAGAGTAAAATAAAACTAATGCAAAGAGTGGATAATAGCCTAATACTTGAGTAAGAAAGGAAAGAATGTTACCATGACGCCTGACAGAGAGGAGCAGAAGTGAAAAACATATCGCGCGGACAAAAAGAAAAAGAATATTAAGATGATTATTATATTTTTTAAACCATTACCTTGCAGTACTTTAATAGATTTCTCATTGCCCCCATACTCCACAGGCAATATTCCTTTAGGAACAACTTTAGGCAAGTCTTCTATATTTCGTTGCACATGCAGTCTGTTACCAATTTTCTCACTTAGAAATTGTTTGAGTATATTAAGTAGCATTTCTACTGCTTTAGATTCTGATATTATATGTATGCCTTTCAGTCTTGCACCGTAACCTTCCTGTAAACATTTACATTGAACATTTAAACCATAAGTTTGTCCATCACAATATTTTCGTTTTCTTCACTTATATTGTACGGTACCACTCCACGTCAAACATAAAATGCTAAAGGTCAAAATGAAATTTGGTAAGAGGCTAGCTTAAAGCTGGCTCAAAATTTTCAGGCTCAAAATTTTCAGGTGACAGCGGAAGGGAGTTACAAACTTTTACTGACTAAAACCCACCGTGTTCCTTCGGGAGCTCTTTGTGTGTCAGGGCCGCGGTAACTCTTTCGAACAACCCGCAGCCCGGCGGTGGGCCCTAGTGGACCCTTGGTTTATCCCCTTACATCATTATACCAGGTTATAGATAGATAGATAGATAGATAGAATATTCTTTATTGTATACCAATAGGATAACATAGACAGAAGAAAACAAACAAATGTGCGTGAGTACAATAGGCGGTCTTATCGCTAAAAGCAATCTCTTACAGACAACCTTTGGATGGAGTCGATTGGTATAGAGATAGATTACGGGTAGTTTATGGCGTACAACTTATGACATATATAATTATATAATATAACCAAATAAACAATATAGTTATACTTACAATTAAAACAGTTATAAACTGCTGTAGTTCCACAGTACTAATTTTAGTGATCACATCGACTAAATTGAGCTCTCTACAGTCGTAAATCAATATGAAACCGTTCGCGTAGTCGTGTGCCTTTATGTATTCGACTGCCTGAAAAGAATTAAATATTGTTAAGATTAGAAGGGTTTTGTGTGTAAGTTTAAGCCGCACTGGTTGAAAGATTATGGGTGAAAAAATGCATGGGGTATGTGGTCGGTGAATGGGTTTCCTCATGTTGAGGAAAGCACTGTAATTTTGGGTCTCAGCTGCCATTATTTTGTAGAGTCGACAGTTAGTCAGTGTACATAAATCTGTAAAGTTTCTGCGATTGATTTTCAACCTTATCACAATAGTGGAAGGTTAATGTTCGATTGGTAAAATTTGCCAGATATGACAGATTTTAGGTACACTGACTTGCTGTCGTCTGTACTTTTTGGGGGGTGTTTCAGGTAGTTTGAAAGTCATATACTCTGATAGCACCAAAAACAATATAAAACAATAACACATAAGTACACCGGGAACTACTCCGCGCATCCAGACAAAAAGCCCTCAATAAATAGGCAATCTAACTGAAAGAATTTTAAAATCGCTCTAGTAGTTCCTGAGATTTGCGCGTTCAAGCAAACAATCAAACTCATTAGATTCATAAATTAGTATAGATATCAATACTCACACTAAAACAATACTGGAAATACATAGTGAAATACTCAGGTTTCACTTCTTTAGTGTCGAGTTTCACTAAAATAACCCTGTAATATTCTTCTGTCTGTGTCGGTAGCGGCATCACCATCCTATAAATGTAATTAAAAGAAAAACAAATTAAAATCATTCAAATAATTTTTATCATCTACCTATCTGCCAAAATTAAATCATGCATCAAAATCTAGCACCTAGCTGTTTTTAGGTGCTAATTTAAAAAAAAATAAACTACAACCTAAACGTCATGGCATACATGAACGGCACGGCACGGCACATCTCCAACGCAGAGGTTAAATTGCCATTTAAATTTGAACCTTAAATCGTATCTAATACTAGCTTCTGCCAGCGGCTTCGCCCTTGTAAAACTTAAAATCTCGTTTTTGTCTGTTCCTGTGAGAATTTTGGGAAATCCTTTCTTATCTCGCGTGTGTGCAATATTTTAGCTTTATAGGTTCACAGGTTTGGGCCTCGCGTTGATTAGTCAGGACTTTGATTTTTATAAGTATAGAAAATAATTAAATTTAATAACGTCAACATCAAAAGCCAACGGCAGGATGACAGCGAGCTTGTAGCTACCGAACAACAGCTGTGCCGTGCCGTGCCGTTCATATGTGTCAAGACTATATATGTAACTGCCTCGTTGGTCTAGTTGTCGCATAGCCGACTGCTGAGCACGAGGTCTCGGGTTCGATTCCCGGGACGGGCCGAAATCGCTTTGTGGATTTTAGAAACTTTCACAAAGCAACCCGGAGTTGAAAGTTGGTGATTAATACACCCGCGCATCGGAGAGCACGTTAATGTCGGTCCTGCGCCTGATCTCTCACCGGTCGTGTCGTATTGCCGTCGCATCGGGTTATGAGAGTGAGGGAATAGGGAGTGCACCTGTGTCTGCGCAAATGCTTGTGCACTATAATATGTCCTGCGCAGCTGGCTGATCTCCTTATATGAGAACAGCCGCCGTGGCCGATAATCGGCTAGGACGCCATCATGTGTCAAGACCTTTAGACACCTAAAATAGCTAGTTCCTAGTTATTTCTATCATGCCTACATTATAAAATTAGCACCTAAATGCAATAATATATGAATCTAACCATACAAAAACAAGAATGTCTGTCTGTATACTTACGCCATATCCAAAATAGTCGGCAGATCCTTGACATTAGTAACTTCAAAAAACTTAGGTACCAACGTCTTCATGGTGCATAGTCTATCTAAATGCTGCTTGGCCTTTTCTACGGAACCCTTGCTAGCTATTAGTGTTTTCTCCAAATAATCTGCACCTGAAAATCAATTCATTTTATATGAAGTCAGTGGCAGAAATTAGTTAGTATGATTTAATTGAAGTACTTACTCGTAAGTAGCCACTAGCACATCAAACCGATTTTACATGACTCGCGCACGAAGGGTTCCGTACCATTATATATGGGGACCCCCCTTGATATATATTTTTTTTCAATTTTTAGTATTTGTTGTTATAGCGGCAACAGAAATACATCATTTGTGAATTTAATTTAATTTCATTAAATTTCAGATTTATAGCTATCACAGATTATGAGATACAGCCTAGAGACAGACAGACAACGAAGACTTAGTAATAGGGTCCCGTTTTACCCTTGTGGGTACGGAACCCTAAAAACTTAATCATCCACGAAAATTATTCTATCAATTATTGAAAATTGATTCAAAAGCTTTTTCTTATAACTATGCCAATGAGAGCAGGCCTTCTCACCCAGAGAAGGATTGACCCTTAATCACCAAGCTTGCTCAATGCAGGTTAGCGATTATTATAGCAAAGTGGTCAAGTAATTATTACAGTTATATAATAACTACGTACTCCTAGTTAGTTTATACAACCGTAATTAATTTGTAAAAGGAAAAACTGCTTCACTGTAGAATGGTCTATTGGTAATTGACATGGCGTCACGATAATTATTTTAATCTCGCTTGCCATGGGATTATAGTCTATGCAATTTAATATTATCTCGCATGAAATATCCACGAGCCATCTAGATGCTATTTAATGATAATTATTACATCTTATCCATTAGCAATCATCATCTTCTAACCAATTATGAAACTGCTAGCTTCCGCCAGCGGTTTCACCCGCGGCCTGTGTGAACTACTCCGTGCGCCAAGATAAAGCCTATTTAATATATGGGCTATCTAACACTGAAAGAATTTTTCAAATCGGACCAGTAGTTCCTGAGATTAGCGCGTTCAAACAAACAAACTTTTCAGCTTAATATTGTTAGTATAGATTCTATTATATTCTATCTGTCTAGCCTTTCCCCTACTAGGTTAGGGTCGAAACCAGTCAAGCTGGATGCAATTAAGTACCAATGTTTTACATGGAGCGACTGTTTGGGTGACCTCGTCAACCCAGTTACTTACTGACCAATTATTTTTCTTTAAACAAAGTATATTTTTTAAAAACAAAAAATACCTACTGCATGAAAAATAACTAACTGTAAGGCACAAACAAGTTGAGGTATCGTAGTTGGGGGACTTCCTATGGAAAGTTTGAAAAAAAATAAAAGTCCCCCTGCGATTGTTTAACTTGTCAATCCTAGTAACTCTTCTTGCCAGTCGGGTTCCTGGCAGAACTATAGGTGAAGGTCATATAAATATTGCTTTTCTATTCCTCGAATGTCATAATTATATGAAGGATATTTTTCAGAAACGAAATAAAAATTATGACCTAATTCTCAATAGTATTTTTATAAATAAGCTCTAGAGAGGTTTTACGTCCCTCAGAATTATTTTTATTAAAAAAGCTTATAGATATTTTTTATGCATTACTTTGCTGACCTCTATAACCATTAAGACAAATAAAAAGACTAGCTATTTTCCCGCGGTTTCACTTGCATCCCATGGAAATTACTACCCGTACCCGGAGGAGTTTCGCTGTATTTAGTGTACAGACGACAGCAAATCAAGTTACCACAATCTGTCAAATTTCTGCAATAGATTTTCAACCTTATCACAATAGTGATAGGTTAATGTTTGATTGGTTAAAATTGACAGTTTCGGGTACCGTGACCTGCTGTTGTCTGTACAAACAAACAAACAAAATTATTTTTCCTTTATATTATATTAGTGTAGAAATATAGATAACTTACTCCAATCCTTCTTCAGAATATGATCCTGTTTCTGAATCCACTCCCGTAGGATATTGATGGCTTCTTCAAGCCTGCCTGGTTTGTCCAAGTTGAATATTTTTCTTACATTCTCTTTGGTGCCTTTACGTAGTTTTAAAAGACTGTCTGGATGCGATTCCATATTTGAATTGTAAAAGAATTATAAACTTTAATAAATTATTATAATTTATATGTCAGAATTTATAATATATTTATTTATAATTATTGAAGTTTATATATATATTTTTTAATATAATAACTGCAATCATCGAAGGTTGGTACGTGACTAGATTATATTGAGTCGTGCTTGCATTTATAAGCTTTAAGACCTAGTTTATAACTATCAATTCTAGGGTTCTGTAATAGATGACGAGAAAAATGTTATCAATTGGTATAAAACTTTATGATTAGTAGAAATAAGTTATAGACATGTGATTTATAATAGGTATGTATTACCTAATAGTTATTGTATTTTTACCTCAAACGCTTTTTTTATATTTTAATAACAACAGAAGTTTTCTTCAAATATATTTATTATGTACATAAAACTTGCATTGAATTTTTATCGTAAATAAAATAAAAATAACACAAATAAGTCTATTGAAAAGCAAAATTCAGTAACCAAAGTCATTAAATATTTTTTATATGTAAAATTGTATTACTGAAAAAAAACTGTTTGTAATATCCAACACTAATTATTACAAATAGTTTTTTTTTCATATTAATTATTGACACTTTTATACCATTAAGACTATACTCTTTTTGCGTTATGATGAGTTCCCTGACAGATCTAAGTTTTCCATCACACGCAAACTGCTTTAGAGCGATAACAAATAAACCTAAAAAACAACGTTATTTTAAAGTATTGTCTCTTTGTTAATTACCCAGTAAACTATATTTCTTGATATTTTAAATGAACTTAATAAATATGAATGGCCAATAAACTAAATAATCGATGTTAAAAAATTATGTTTTAAAAAAAATTCGTAAATGTCAAATGCAAGAAATAGAAGTTACTGAATCGGTAAAAAAGACGATGTAGAGTAGCGGTCATATAAAAATTCGCAGTTACGATTTAATTTTCTTCGTCAACCGATTCAGTTCCGTTAGGTTACACCACTATAACTATCAGTTATGAACTGTCAGGGAGCTCATCATAAAATAAATGCACTATTATTTCCAGCAATGCACATTAATTTGTCTTATAGTATTATCTACGCTACGATGACAAAGATAAGTACAACTCATATTGAAGATATTTACATATTTTATAAGATAATACTTTGCAGTATAAAGATGCAAATTGAACTAATTTAGAAACACAGATTAAAAAGGTGATAACATAGAAAAATCTTTTGAAAATGTTTGTGTATTTGCCTGTTTATCGTCAAAATATTGCAAAAACAGTTCTACGCACTCTAAGTTATTCACAAATCTTTTTTTTTTCGTAGGACATCTCGCAGTTCGGCCGAGGGGCTGTTTACTGCTTAACCGGTCAAGTCCCTGTGGATGCCTTGAATTTAAAGCCAGGGCATAGGGCAGGCTTAGGGCCTCGCTGGGGGAGGACAGCAAGGGACAGGATGGATCTGAGTTATTTTGAGGGATTTTAAAGCTAAGGTTCAGCTCGCGGGCTGGCTCGTGCTAGAGTCGGGGTCCCTCGGAATCCATCGACCTCGGCGGCGAGGTTTGTACAGACGACAGCACATCAAGTTACTATAATCTGTCAAATTTCTGCTATCGATTTTCAACCTTATCACAATGGGGGTAGGTTAATATTTTATTGGTAAAATTTGACAGATTCGTATACGTTGACCTGCTGTCGTCTGTACAATTCACACATCTAGTTTTTGAAGCGTAAAACATGACTATACGCAGAAACGACCGTGTACGCGCAAACCAGAAGTAGTGAAAACATCCTGAAATTAAAAGTGGAAATAATAGTCTGACACCGTTCTAATTTTTTATTGAATTTTTATTTTCAAATAACCTACCGTTCCAAATAATTATAAAGATTACTTTAGTCTAATTATCAGCTAATAATTAGTCTACACTTAAATTTCTAAAGCATCCAGGCATTCCCATGTATTCTTCATTGAACTTTGATGCATGCCGCTTACTTTCATCTGTACCGGCTTTACTCATCATCTCTATGTATTTCACATTGCTTTCCAAAGACAGCTCGTTCAATAGTTCCTCTGTATTGAAAAAGATTCAATTATTATTTATTTATTTTTCATTTATTTATTCACACACATATAAATTACATTTTTAAATATCAAATATATTTTTTTTTAATAAAAAATATTTAAAAATATAAAAAATAGGTAGCCACCGATATCGGGCACAGGGTCCAAGGTACCGGTGGTTAGGGTCCCAGAGACAGAAACCTCCTATTTCATTAATTGTTACCTTCTTGTTATTGAGTGAGCTGCAGGTTTAATTACCTAACAAGCCCTAGTGTCAGAGATTTCTCAAATCCCGCTTGACGGCATCTGACGTCTAGTCAGATTGTCAATTGTTACTCACCGTATCCTAGATTCAGTGGAGTACCAGTGTTTTATATGGAGTGACTGCCTATCTGACCTCCTCAACCCGGATACTCCTAGTTAAGAACAGTTGCCAAGATTGGTAAGCCACTGACTAAACGTAACGACTTCCTAAGATGTGCAAATGACAGCCGGGACTAATTCAACGTGTCATCCACTGGTTACTCATCCACGGACCAATCAGTCAACCTATACGGCTGTTACTTGCCACGAGCCACAAACCACGAGCTCCTCCATAGCAACGCCCTTGAAGTCGGTGGAAAAAAAATATAGGAGAAAGAAACCTTGAGACACTGACTTCTAGACTAAAAAAATGTATGTAATCGGTTTTTGCTACGTTTGAAAGTGATTACTTCTTAATAGCTGTTTTTCCACGCTTTTAGCCACTTTTCAGCAGATTTTTTTCCCATACCCGGATAAAATATAGCCTGTGTTACTTAGAGATAGTGTAGCTTCGAAGCAGTGAATTTCTTAAAACGGTTCAGTAGTTTTGGAGACTTCAGGGTATAAAGAAACAAAAAATGTTTCCTCTATATGTAATACTAGCTTCCGCCAGCGATTTTAGCCACTTTCCCGTGGGAACTACTGCGCGCAACCAGATAAAGTAGGTTATAGCCTTCCTCGATAAATGGGCTATCTAACACTGAGATAATTTTTCAAATCAGACCAGAACTTCCTGAGATTAGCGCGTTTATACAAACTCTTCAGCTCAGCAGCTTCTTTATAATATTAGTATAGATTA
Source organism: Heliothis virescens (assembly GCA_002382865.2). Taxonomy (NCBI): domain Eukaryota; kingdom Metazoa; phylum Arthropoda; class Insecta; order Lepidoptera; family Noctuidae; genus Heliothis; species Heliothis virescens. The sequence goes on from NWSH02000085.1 coordinate 11,985,717, forward strand.
ATATAGAAAAGGCTTTTTATTATCTCTCCTACCTTGTAATTCATGTGTAGATCTTTCATTACCACCATATTCTATTGGTAGAATTTCTTTTGGTACTACTTTATAAAGTCCCTCCAAGCTGTTTTGTACTTCAAACCTTTTGCCAATTTTCTCACTAACTATTTGTTTCATTGTGTGTATGAATATTTCTACAGCTTTAGATTCTGTCACTATTTGTATACTTTTTAATCTGGCACCATAACCCTCCTGAAAAATAGCATTGAAATTAGGTATGAATTTTTAAATAAATGAAAAATTATAATATTGTATTTTTTAATATTTTTAAAAATAAAATATGATAAGACCTCCTTTTGGTAATCGGCTGAAAATATCGTTTTGTGAAGGAATAAAGTATGGATTTTTTAAAATGAAACTTAATTTTTTTTGACGTAAGAATAAAATTGTATACTGAGTAGGAGTTAAAGTAAGGAGTATTTTTTCTGTGATTATTTATTCAAAAATACGATACTTTTATGACAGTATAATTTAAATACTTACATTCAATATATTATAATATATACAGTATAATTTGTTTTAATACTTACGATGAGTATAGTCAAAAACTGTTGCAATTCGACTGTATTCAGTTTGGTCAACAAATCGAATATATTAACTTGCCTGAAGTCGTATACATACTATAATTAAACCATGTAAATAATCTTTCAATTTCATATATTCGCAGACCTGAAAAAAAAGAAATAAAAATAACTATTTCCCATGCCTGGGTAAAATATAACCTACTAGCTTCCACCTGCGATTTTACCCGCGTCCCGTGGGGATGTCCATTTTGGTTATTTTTTTTGGTTTCTGTAAATTTTGGTAATTGTAGTCTTTTTTTTAAAGCTTTTTTTTAATTTGCAGTGTATGTAAATATATTTGTGTGTTCGGGTGAAATCTTTAAACTCAATTCTGAAGTAGATATATTAAACCGTTTGTGCTGAAATGGTATGTGACGTCATTCTAAATTCAAAATGGCGGATCATACAAGATGTCCGAACAGTTATATTTAATCCACTTATACAATATGGGTATCAAATAAAAGGGCTCGTTGAGAGTAACTAGAAAAAATATATGACGTCATTCTGAATCCAATATGGCGGACCATGCAGGATGGCGGAATAGTTACCTTTAGTCCACTTTTACAATATGGGTATTAAATGAAAGAGCTTGAGCTCAATAGTAACTAGAAATAATGGCGATAACTAAAAAGTAAAAAATAAATTAAAAGTAAAAAAAAAAGGTTTTATTTAAACGCTCTAAAAAGGAGAAAATAAAATTTTGTCAATAATAAAAGCTTGTCGCAAGGTTTACATATCTATCAATATTCCTTTACCTATATCATAATAATTTGTGGTAAATCGAGCGACAAGCTTTTATTGGTAATTAAATTAGATCAAGTCAATTAGAATCAACTTTAGTTATATTTTTTGACATTCATAAGTGCTTGTAAAAGCCTAAATGAAATAAATTATTTGACTTTTTTTAATTCCTTAAAATGACTCGGTGCAACGAGGACTATCGCCGAGTCTATGAAAGACTGATACATTCGGGTGAGAGCTAGAAGTATCTTTAAATTCACGACGTGTCATTACTATACAAACTTATGTCATTTTGCGATTTACCAAAAGACTAAAATTTTAGATTTGGTCACTTTTGTGACTTTGGCCAGCCGGGAGCATTTTTATAAGACATTAAAAAATCAACTTTAACATTATGGAAACAAAGTGTATTTATTTATAAATTTTTGTACACACTAAATAGTATAATAAATAAATAAAAGTATAAAAAAGAGTTACCGCGGCCCTGACACACAAAGGGCTCCCAAAGAAACACGGTGGGTTTTTGTCAGTAAAAGTCTGACACTCCCTCACGCTGCACCCACAGCGGGAGGAGTCATCATCAAACAAAGAGTCACTCCTTTTCATTTTTTTATCAATGGGATATCGTCATGTGAAATAGAAATAAGAAAAAAAACTTACTGATATACTAAATTGGAAGTAATGCCATATTATCTCGCTAGTCATCTGTTTACCAGTAAAGCTTAACATTATTACTCTGTACAAATCGTTGGTTAACTTAGGTAGAGGAATCAGCATTCTGAAAAAAAAGCACAGAAGATTATGAATTTGAAAATAATTATTCGTAAGAGAGCAATATTTTATTTATTAATTTATAATATTCATACATATTTACATTTATTAACCTTAACCTTAACTAAAACCATTCTTATATATGTTATGGACCAGGTGATTAATGCGGGCACTATTCATAATGTGCGAGCATTATGAATAATGTCTAGCTCTATCGGGCTGAGTGATTAATTACTATCTAAACTTCATTATTTATCACATTGCACGGTCATTATTATATTGCTTCATGACATTTGGGCAATCTATACATATAATAAAATGATAGGAAAGTGAAAACTGTACATTGAATATTTTTTAAAAAGAATACTTGCAGTGTGATCTATAATCGATACTGAACCCAAAAATATAGTTTTTAGAATTTTTGTCTGTGCGTCTGTTTGTCTGTTTGTCTGTAGGTATGTCCGGGGTAAACTCAAAAAGTACTGCATGGATTTACTTCAAATTTTGCATGAATGTTACTAGGGAGTCGGGTCAGGACATAAGCTACATATTTTCACGCTATCACTTGCAGGGGGTGAGCAATGAACCATTATTTCTGTTAACCTTTCTACAACAGCGTGTGAAATAGCAGCACATATCTAAATGTTGCGTATTCGTTGATAAGGCTATTATCAATCTTTGACAAAAAAATCATACCTGTTCTATAAGTAACTTGGGCAGAAAATAAAATTTTTAAATACTGTATTTAGCCAAGGTTAAGGTGGCTCCATCTATGATTTATACAATTCAACAAAATTGACAATGCTGGTGGGATTGGTAAAATGACCTACCATAAAATTCGTAAATGAAAATGTGCAATTTTTTGTAAATATTGCTGTGTTATTATGTGTATTTTTTTGATAAATACCTACCTATTTAAATATTGTTTATCATTTGCCGTGCCATGAAAAAAAAAAACCCGCTATAGCCAAATTTGAAAATACTCCATCTAGATCGTTTTTCGAATACTAACGTCAAATTGGCGAATATTAGCGGAATAAGTATTTATCATTTATAATCATAGATGGAGTTGTGCATATTTTTCTTAAATCGGGCTGGGGTTTTGTCTCTCAGTTCAGTGGTGGCACAAACGTTACATTTTGTGCAAGATGTAACGTTTATGACCCTACAAGAAAAGAGTATAATCAATCGATCGATCGTGAGGCAAGGATAGATTCTATTTATGCATTATGAAAACTGTAGGAGTCCTACAGTTTGAGAAACAGGCCTAGACGCAAACTGAATGGTATGGCGAGCTTCTGCAATTTAATCTGTTAGATTGCTATCTAGAACTTTATCTGGAACCTACGAAACTAGCACTTGATATCATTCTGTTAGACGGACAGAATAAAAAGAACAAACGGTTTTTTGCGCAATGTGCTAATATTTTTACAAATATACATTCCCAACTTAGACTCTCGCGGACTTCTCTGTGCATTACCAGCTTTAATGCAGTTCGTGTCTTAGGACCTGTCCAACTACTTAAAGTATGTTTCCATTGCTGCCTATGCTGGCATGAAAGATATTTTTTGAATCAGATATTATCAAAAAATATCGTTCATGCTAACTTCAGGTAAACTTTCTTACCCAGTGTCTGGTAGAATAAGGACCATAATCAAGTCAAACTTATGCTTGAGAACTACACCCATGCCACGTAACTGTTGCAAATTTCCAACACTTTGGGAGCTTCGCAGGGCGTAGGGCGGTGAGTTTCGGGGAGCTCATTGTTTTTCCGTCTCCTAAGAGACATAAGGCCCGTATCGGCGGCGCACGTTGTTTCACGCACTCCTCAGAGAGAGTCAGCAAAGCCCAGTGGGGCCCACTAGGGCCAAAGCCTGCTGGGCTTGCGGGATTGTTTGAAAGAGTTAAAGGAACACGGTGTGTTAAGTCGGTAAAAGTCTGACACGCTGCACCCACAGCGGGAGAAGTCATTTGATGATTTTCCACCGAAAAAAAAAGGAAGAAGGACAGCATTAGTGTCACTGTCGAACTTTTTCTGCATCAAATCATGTGAAGCTACATTATTATCTACCTATAAGGTGGAATATCTAGATTAGAATTGATGTGCTTCATATTAGCACCGATGGGCAGCAAAAAGCAACTCTTGCACTAACCTGAGTGTTATTAAATGTTCAGTCGACATATGTATGTAGCAGTAGTTGGATGTTTAGAATTGTCTTTCAGACGAACATTATCGTTGAATGATCAAATAATTAGCAGAAACGGGAGCAAACAAAGCGAAGTTGCATTACAAAACACTGATTGAGCCAAGGTGACCAAGTCTGGTATGGTCGTTCGTCAGAACCTTCAAAGCGGTTGGGCGGATTAGGTATCCATATTCTATTGTTCTTCCTGTTACATTCATGTCATGCAGAAGATGGCATTCAGGCTTTCACCGTAAGAACGTCATAATATAAAGGTGCGATTCCGCGTGTTTGGTAATGACGCACAGTAGATGTACAACACAAATGTTTCTTCTGATCTACTCGCTTTAGCAAATAGATCAAATTGGGGAGATGCATTTTGAAAATGTTTGGCAAAACTGCAAGCTTTGTGCTCGAACACATGCTAGCAGTAGACTCGCACAGATTCTGTCACCTTTATGTCCTATGTCGCCCGCGATAATGGCGACCTAGCCGGTTTTCGGCCACGGCGGTTGTTCTCATATAAGGAGATCAGCCAGCTGCGCAGGACATATTATAGTGCACAAGCATTTGCGCAGCCACAGGTGCACTCCCTATTCCTTTCCACTCCAGAAACGCCGATGGGACGGCAGATCCGACACGACGGAGAGGAATTAGGCCGCAGGACCGGACATTTACTGCTCTCTCCGATGCCGCGCGATACGTATTCGTTGCGCGACTATAGGACCGATGTCTGTGTGAAAATCCACCTTAATTTGTTATCGATGGAAAAACCATTTCAGATGACTCCCTCTCGCTGTGGGTGACAGCGTGAGGACAGTCAGACTCTTTACTGACTAAAACCCCGTGTTCCTTCCTGAAGCCCTTTGTGTACCTGGTCCGGTAACTCTTTTGGAACAAGCCGTGAAAATCCAATGAAACTATGGAAGATAATTTACCTCGAGCGACTACCTATCTGACACCTATCTTTACCTCGGCACCACGTTACCCCCACAAGACCGTCGACAGTGTTTCTGGCTTCTGACTTCGACTTCCTGATACTTTTGGCAGATTCAAAGCTTACGAAACCTAGATCGGCTAACCCATGTGGCTATTATTAGTAGGTAATCTGCTAGCTCATCAGTTTTTCTGCATATTTATTGTAATGTAATGGTAATGGGAGGATACTATTTGCAGGAAAGGTACTATTAGCAGTTCTATATCGCCCACGTAGACGAAGTCGCGGGCAACAGCTAGTTTCTAATATGAGTAAGATTAGATTATCAAGTCTCCTTTATTATGTTGCGAGCGTTGAAATGATTTTCCGTCATTGTAGTTTGTTTCCTAAAGCTTAATCCTTTCTTGTTATCTTATACATATCAATAAAATGATAGAAAGTCAAAACTGTACATTGAATATTTTTTAAAAGAATACTTGCAGTGTGATTCTATAATCGATACTGAACCCAAAAATATAGTTTTTAAGAATTTTTGTCTGTGCGTCTGTTTGTCTGTTTGTCTGTAGGTATGTCCGGGGTAAACTCAAAAAGTACTAGCATGGATTTACTTCAAATTTTTGGCATGAATGTTACTAAGAAGTCGGTCAGGACATAGGCTACATATTTCACGCTATCACCTGCAGGGGTGAGCAATGAAACCATTATTTCTGTTAACCTTTCTACAACAGCGACTGAAATAGCAGCTCATATCTAAATGTTGCGTATTCGTTATAAGGCTATTATCAATCTTGACAAAAAAATCATACCTGTTCTAAAGTACTTGGGCAGAAAATAAAATTTTAAATACTGTATTAGCCAAGGTTAAGGTGGCTCCATCTATGATTTATACAATTAAACAAAATTGACAATGTGGTGGATTGGTAAAATGACCTACCATAAAATTCGTAAATGAAAATGTGCAATTTTTTGTAAATATTCTGTGTTATTATGTGTATTTTTTTGATATAAAATACCTACCTATTTAAATAATGTTTATCATTTGCCGTGCCATGAAAAAAAAAAACCCGCTATAGCCAAATTTGAAAAATACTCCATCTAGATCGTTTTCGAATACTAACGTCAAATGGCGAAATTAGCGGAATACAGTATTTATCATTTATAATCATAGATGGAGTTGTGCATATTTTTCTTAAATCGGGCTGGGGTTTTGTCTCGTCGTTCAGTGGTGCCACAAAACGTTACATTTTTGTGCAAGATGTAACGTTTATGACCCTACAAGAAAAGAGTATAATCAATCGATCGATCGTGAGGCAAGATAGATTCTATTTATGCATTATGAAACTGTAGGAGTCCTACAGTTTGAGAAACAGGCCTAGACCGCAAACTGAATGGTATGGCAGCTTCTGCAATTTAATCTGTTAGATTGCTATCTAGAACTTTATCTGAACCTACGAAACTAGCAGCTTGATATCATTCTGTTAGACGGGACAGAATAAAAGAACAAACGGTTTTTTGCGCAATGTGCTAATATTTTACAAATATACATTCCCAACTTAGACTCTCGCGGACTTCTCTGTGCATTCACGCTTTAATGCAGTTCGTGTCTTAGACCTTCCACACTACTTAAAGTATGTTTCCATTGCTGCCTATCTGCATGAAAGATATTTTTTGAATCAGATATTATCAAAAATATCGTTCATGCTAACTTCAGGTAAACTTTTCTTACCCAGTGTCTGGAGAATTAAGGACCATAATCAAGTCAACTTATGCTTGAGAACTACACCCATGCCACGTAACTGTTGCAAATTGTCCAACACTTTGGGAGCTTCGCAGGCGTAGGCGGTGAGTTTCGGGGAGCTCATTGTTTTTTTCCGTCTCCTAAGAGACAAAGGCCCGTATCGGCGGCGCACGTTGTTTTTCACGCACTCCTCAGAGAGAGTCAGCAAAGCCCAGTGGGGCCCACTAGGGCCAAAGCTGCTGGGCTTGCGGATTGTTTGAAGAGTTAAGGAACACGGTTGTTAAGTCGTAAAAGTCTGACACGCTGCACCCACAGCGGGAAGAAGTCTATTTATGATTTTCCACCGAAAAAAAAAAGGAAGAAGGACAGCATTAGTGTCACTGTCGAACTTTTCTGCATCAAATCATGTGAAGCTACATTATTATCTACCTATAAGGTGAATATCTAGATTAGAATTGATGTGCTTCATATTAGCCACCGATGGCAGCACAAAGCAACTCTTGCACTAACCTGAGTGTTATTAAATGTTCGTCGACATATTATGTAGCAGTTAGTTGGATGTTTAGAATTGTCTTTCAGACGAAACATTATCGTTGAATGATCAAATAATTAGCAGAAACGGAGCAAAACAAAGCGAAGTTGCATTACAAAACACTGTGAGAGCCAAGGTGACCAAATCTGTATGGTCGTTCGTCAGAAACCTTCAAAGCGTTGGGCGGATTGTATTCCATATTCTATTGTTCTTCCTGTTACATTCATGTCAATGCAGAAGATGGCATTCAGGCTTTCACCGTAAGAACGTCATAATATAAAGGTGCGATTTCCGCGTGTTTGGTAATGACGCCACAGTAGATGTCAACACAAATGTTTCTTCTGATCTACTCGCTTTAGCAAATAGATCAAATTGGGGAGATGCATTTTGGAAATGTTTGGCAAAACTGCAAGCTTTGTGCTCGAACACATGCTAGCAGTAGACTCGCACAGATTCTGTCACCTTTATGTCCTATGTCGCCCGCGATAATGGCGACCTAGCCGGTTTTCGGCCACGGCGGTTTGTTCTCATATAAGGAAGATCAGCAGCTGCGCAGGACATATATAGTGCACAAGCATCTTGCGCCAGCCACAGTGCACTCTCCTATTCCTTCACTCATTCAGAACCCGATGGGACGGCAATCCGACACGACCGGAGAGGATTAGGCGCAGACGACATTTACGGGCTCCATCCCGCGATACGTATCTTTCGCGGACTATCGCGAAATGTCTGTGTGAAAATCCACCTTTATTTTTACATGGGAAACCATCAGATGACCCTCGCGCTGTGGGTGACAAGCGTGAGGGACAGTCAAGACTTTTATACTAAAACCCACCGTGTTCCTTCTTTGAAGCCCTTTGTGTTACCTGGGGTCCCGGTAACTCTTTGGAACAAGCCGTTTGAAAATTCCAATGAAAACTATGGAAAGATAATTTACCTCGAGCGACTAACCATCTGACCACCTATCTTTACCTCGCACCCAGTTTACCCCACAAGGACCGTTTCGACAGTGTTTTCTGGCTTCTGACTTTCGACTTCCTGATACTTTTGCATATTCAAAGCTTACGAACCTAGATCGGCTAAACCCATGTGGCTTATTAGTATGTAATCTGCTACCTCATCGTATTTCGCTATATTATTGTAATGTAAGGATAAGGAAGATACATATTGGAAAGGAAAAGTAACATATTCCGCAAGTTCATACTTGACAAAATACTCTT
>NWSH02000085.1:11996502-12017372 GCA_002382865.2 Heliothis virescens
ACCTTCAAAAAGTGCTGATTTTCAGCCTACTTTGAATAAATGCTTTTTGATTTTTTGATTTTTGATTTTTTGCTCTCATACGAGATTTTATTTAAGTAAAAGTATAGGTAACAATTTATAGGCAGAGAATAGGACCTTCAATCACAATCTCACCTACCTCACGAAAAGGATGTATTCAAAATAGGCTGAAAAACAGTACCTACCTACTTTTATGAGAAGTGTGAAGCCAGGTCTTCACCAAGCTATTCTTCGTCTTGCTATAGATACTATCTGCCATCAATGGCCTTGAAAATACTCTACCATGACAAAAATATAGACCACTTACTAAAGTCCTTCTTGATAATGTGATCCTGTTTCAGAAGCCAATCCTTTAGTATTTTGACAGCTTCTGCACGCCTTTCTGGTTTATCCAGATTGAAAGTCTTTCTTATTTTCTCTATAGTTTCATCAGGCAATGCAAAGAGATTACTTTCAGTATTTATTCCCATTTTAAAGATTATTTTTGTCAACACTTTATTATTACTACTTTTTTAAATCGTCTCACTGCCTGAGAGCTTTTCGTGATTATATTGAAATTCTTCGTCAAACTGGTCCTCATTATTTTAAATGCCCAGTATATATAACCTTTTTGAATTATTCGGCTTTTTCGAAATGTATCTGTAATCTGAAACTAGTTTTGAATGGGCATCTCAAAGAATTTTCTAAATACTAGCAAAAATGTTTAGCTAAAATGAGATCTATTGTCATACACTTAAGGCAGCTATTTCCTTGTAAGCGGTAGCGAGTCAAAAACGATCTTGGTGAGAGAGCCCTGCTTGGCAGTCCATCCTTATCTAACGCCTTGCCAGCTCAACTTAAAATTTTTCATTGGGTTTGGTAGAAATAGTTGAAAATGAGTTTCTTTATTATGTTCAATCCTTACCTATATGAAGAGGCCTGTAGGCAGCAGTGGGATTGTAAAAAAGCTGATGATAATGATGATGATTTATTAAAGTGTATGATTTAAAAATATTGACACGATGATTTTAACAATAATTCATGAATACTGAGCAAGAGCAGGAACTAAGTTTAGCAATGGTAATACTGAATGCAAGATGATAGTTTACTGCCTCGGTTGTTTGTCATTTTTAGAAAGGGACACACTACAAACGGTAACCCTCTCACGCCAACTCGTTTTTGCGCCATTTTGCGCAGTCTAGAAGCAAGTAACTACAACGTCCTTGGAGTTTTTTTATTTTGACACCTTGAATTTCATTTAGAAAAGCCGGTTATTTTTAATTTCATGTAACTTGAACCCATTTTTTATGTTTAATGATTTATCACGGCTTATTTGTATGGCCTTTCTGATCAATATACAAAGAGGTGGGGAGTTAAAGGCCTCTGGCTTTCTAGCTGGAACGTGGAAAATCTGACAAAACCTTTCTCAATGATGCTAATTTTTAGGGTTCCGTAGCCGAATGACAAAAAACGGAATCCTTATAGAATCGTCATGTCTGTCTGTCTGTCTGTCCGTATGTCACAGCCAGTTTATTCCGAAACTATTAAGACTACACCATTGAAACTCGGTAGGTAGATGTATTATGTTAATCGCTTTACGATTTTTATACAAAAATAAAAAAAGTTATATTAGAAGGGGGCTCCCCCATACATGGAACTGAAACAAAATTTTTTTTTTTCGTCTTACTTATACTTGTGGGTTTCTATAGATAGGTCTTTAAAAAAAAGGTTGATGGAGGATTGAGGAAAAAAAGGCTTTGAAAAACATTAAAAAAATGTTTAAAAAAAGTTTATAAATCCTGATGGCATCCTAGCCGATTGCCGGCCACGGCGGCTGTCCTTATATAAGAAGAGCAGCCAGCTGCGCAGGACATATTATAGTGCACAAGCATTTGCGCAGATACAGGTGCACTCCCTATTCCCTCACTCTCATAACCCGATGGGACGGCAATCCGACACGACCGGAGAGAGATTATGCACAGGACCGACATTAACGTGCTCTCCGATGCACGGGTGTATCAATCACCAACTTCCAACTCCAGGCTGCTATGCAAAAGTTTCTAAAACCCACAATCCGATTTCGGTCCGGTCCGGGAATCGAACCCGAATATTTATTTGTTTTGTCTGGATTCTGAATAGATGTAGCTACTTTTCACCTTTCTTAATCAATATAGGTCTACAGAATTACATCTATGAAGTTTCCAGAAAGCAAGTAAGAAGATTTTCTGAACACTGTCTTGTGGAGTCTCATCTGTCTTAAGTATAATGTTGGGTCCAAATGATATAAAATATTTTTCAAAATAACATTTTTTATTCATAATTAAGTAATTTTATTTAAATTTAATCTACCATCACAAAGTTACGCAACTAAGCTAGTTGACACAAGGACATTTTTAATTAAATTCTATTACTGTGTGAACACGAGTATAGTCGTAATTGGTGTATTGTTCTTATAAATTTATAAAACGGGTTTCCTAGATATATAAAAAGTATTTATTTTTCAAACAATTTGGATAATAATGTGTGGGTTTCCACTCGGTATTTTAGCTTGAGGCTTTTTTGATGTATCTACAAAAACTTCTTCTCCTATTTTTGTCATCAAATTCTAAGGGGTTTCAGATAAATACTAAATAAATATCTGTCAGGTAATGACATTTATGTGGTATTAACTGTCAGATAACTCTCTAGAACTTTATCAGAAACCTATGAAATTGAATCCAAATAACTTTAATTTATCCTTGTGTACTTTTTCCAAGGTCACTGTAACTTAACACGACCGATGCTAGATCGTCTATCTTTGTTACATTATAAACTATTTCTCCATCATCAGGCATTATTTCAATAAACTATAGTCTTCTATACATTTTATTAATATCAACGTTTTTATATAATTAGTCTACACTTAAATTTCTAAAGGATCCAGGCATGCCCATGCATTCTTCATTAAATTTCCCAGCAAGTCTCTTGGTTTCATCCGTACCCGCTTTGCTCATAATTTTTAAATATTCCACGTGTTTTTCTGTACTCAATTCTTCTACCCATTCCTCTGTAAAAAGTATTCTATTAGTATGACCAGTTTTAATTAATTTTGAACACGTATTTTAAATCCTCACAGCTTGATCTATGAAAGTGTTTCATCTAAGTTTGCTAATATCATGGACGAACCATGAATAGATGACCATCCATATCCAAGTGAGATGGCACCGTATTTTGGATTATACTCCGCTGTAGATAGTATACTAAAGTAACGTAAAGATAGACTGGCAGTTGCTATGAAAAAGCTAATTCCAAGCTACATCTGCCCAGAATAATTTTTTTAGCCAACCCAGTCGTAATGTTCTAGAAAAGTCTATGCAGATTATAGAGGCGTCGTCACAGCCGATAAAAAACCCACATCGGGACAAAGGCCTCCCTATAGCTGGGGAGATTTCCCCATTTTCACCGCACTGAGCATGCGTGTGATGAGAGGATTATTGGGTAATGTCTTAGAATTAATAAATTATTCTTATCCTTACCATTCAACTTATCAATAGATCTTTCTTCGCCGCCATATTCAACAGGTAAAATTTCTTTAGGTACCATTTCGTGTAATGATTCCAAAGTTGGTTGTACGTGCACTCTGTTGCCGATCTTTTCGCTCAAAAATTGTTTCATAATTTTAACGAAAAGATCTACAGCTTTTGAATCTGTTAGTAGATGTATACCCTTTAGCCTTGCTCCGTAGCCTTCCTGTAATATAATTTATTAAGAACGTAATTTTATTTTTTATCATTCTAGGTACATAGTTTACCATAACGAAACTATTAAAAATGAAACTATTTAAGTAACTTCAAATTTAAGTCTGTTTTCGCTTAGAAAGAATAAAATATTAAGGACGTGATGAGGAAAACTTTGTAAAACTTTGAAGTAAACATGTTGAAGCTAAAATTAATAAACAAGGTTTTAATAAAGATAATTATACTTACAATCAAAATAGTAACAAACTGCTGCAAATCGACTGTATTCATTTTGGATACAAGATCAAACATATTGACCTGTCTGTAATCGCTAACTATTATAAAACCATTCACATAATCATGTGCTTTGATGTATTCAGTGAGCTGAAAATATAATTTGAAATTATTAAAAAGATAACTGAATTTTAAAAGATCCAAGAAGAACTCGATGTTAAACATTCCGTAAATGAAGAAGTGGAATTTACTGAATAAGGTTAAATATAAGAATTACTTGTATTAGGTTATGATGTGGCTGACATGGTTGTATTGTGATCAAAAGTCCCTAAACATAATAACGACAAAAAAAAGTAGGATTTTAGAAACATTTCTTTCAACCACAGTCAACTCTTCGAGCCAGGGGGGTGATTCTCTAACGCAAAACATCTTTACAACCAAGAAATCATCGTTGCAACATCTGTAAGTGCGCGATCGCAGCGCTTCAACGATGTTGACGGCGCGACATAGAACTAAAATATGGTTCCAAATGTATGAAAAATCATCCTCGTCTTCGACGACAACGGCGACTTCGCCTTCGATTTTATCCTTCAAACCGAAAAGCTTGTCATCTGTAAGGTCGTCGTTGTTGTCATCTATGATGACGTGTCAGTTAGAGAATCGCATGGCTGATCTCTTGTTTCACATGAGAAGAGATAATAAGAATACATAAGAATTTGCAATAGTATTTATCCATTTGACATCAACAATACTACAGCTAGACACACTTCTATCAGTTGTCAATTTGTATCAGTCCTAGAAAGTCTGACAAAGTCTTTAAAAAGCTATCGTGCTATCCAGCAACTGAGTTACGAAGGTTAGAAAGGTAGTCGCTCCGAAACTCTGATACTCAGCCATAATTCGTCAGACTGGAAGTCAAGTCCTTTACATTTAGTTGGGAAATGACTAGGCAGATGATGTTAATACTCACGATGATATTGTACTGGTAATACTGCATGAAGCTCTCTGCCAACAGATCCTTGTTATTGATCTTGATACATATAACCCTGTAGTAGTCTTTTGTTACTGTTGGTAGTGGTGTGAAGGAGCTGAAAAAGAACAATTTTCAGTTGTTATTAAAACAAAAACAACACTAGATAAAAACAAAGTAAGCACTGATAGGAAATGCAAAGGAATAGCTACTTCTACGTATTAATTTTGAACCCTTGTTACAACGCTTTAGGGTTTAACGTTGTTTAAATTGTCAACGATGTTTCCATCATCGTCCAAAATTAGAGAAAATTATATACTTATGGTTCCATTAGAACTAATTAATTACTAGCTACTTCCTGATTCACGTTCTCAAAAACGTACTTGACGAATTTATTTTTCAACTATATCAGTAATCAAAATAATTGTGAATCCCTTTAAACTTTTTAGTCGATCGATACCTGATTGTTTTAATGTTCACACTACCGAATTGATAAGGAGTTAATGGAGCGATTGTGTAAAATACGATATGGTTACAATAATTGCTACTAGTGAGTAAGAAGGTATAGAAGAAGAAGATATGCTGCACAGACCCCTATAACAAATTGGATTATAGTCAGGGGAATGATGATGATCAAACTTTGATTGATTACCAGCCCAATCATGGAGCTTCTTATTATAATTTAATAAGTAGTTTATATTACTTACGCTAAGTTCAGAAGATGTTGCAATTCCGTCTTGACGTGGTATTTGTTAAAAAACTTCGGAACCAAAGTTTTTAGAGTACACAGTCTGTCTATCTGCTTCTTCGACTTTTCTACGGAACCCTTGCAGGATATCAATGTTTTCTCCAAATAAATTTTGCCTAAAAGTAAGAAAAATATTTAGAAAATGTGACATAGGTATATTTATGATGGATTAGCTTCTTCCCACGGTTTCTGCATCCTGAAAGAACTATTTTAGGCGTGTTATTCTGTTGTCTAAACTACCAAGCTTCATCTAAATCTATTCAGTGTTTTTTGCGTGAGTGGGGCTGACCAAAAGGCTGATTACCTATTTAGTACCTTGGACTATTGTTATGTAATAGAATGTTTGTGAACATGTTACTTTTTAAAAAGAGTGTCTATGGAGTTTCTTGCCGTTCTCTCCACAAGACGAACTTTTTGGAACCGTGCAACTAGTGTGACGTTTCATAGCAGCCTGCAAAGGCCTATTTGAAATAAAAACCTTTGACTTTGGACAGGAGATAAGCATTACCATCCAGCGTGGTAATGCTGCCAGATTCTTGGCTATGCTCCCAGTCGACAGTGACGGGGAGGAATTTTTTGGTCCTTTTTAGGTTGACTTTTCACTTACTTTTTGCATTCTTGTAAATACTTGTTCTATTACAAATATCTATGTAAATAAAACCTGCTGATATCGAAATAAAAATCTCTAATTATGCTAAATAGAAAACCTTCATCTCCAAATTCAGAAACACTAATAGATCGTGTATGTAAAATTATTTCTTAAAAACTCATTATTATACAAAATTAAAACCTGTTTCTTTTCCTGGAGACATGTTTTTAGATAACATTAGGTACTAGAATATGACCAGTGAAAACCAGACATACAGGTACAGACGACAGCACATCAAGTTACCACAATCTGTCAAATTTCTGCAATCGATTTTCAACCTTATCGCAATGGCGGTAGGTTAATATTTGATTGATAAAATTTGACAGATTCGTATACGGTGACCTGCTGTCGTCTGTACGTTTCTAAACTCCTCGTGGACTTGATAATTAATGAGAGTACATTATTCTAGAATGATTTTTAAAACATAAAAAAACAGGCGGTCTCTTACGAGGATTTCTATAACCTATCTATCTACTGATATTTGATTAGAGATTGTGACATAAGTTATATGGAATGTGAAAATTCAATCTGCAACCGCAAATTAATGGATAGATTGATTATGAAATCACCAATCCACCCCAAAAAAGCGTAGTAATCACCGCTCATTCCCTCTCTGTTCAAGAAGAGGCCTGTACCCGGCAGTGGGATGACAAAAATAAAAGTCCCACAAGACTGCCTCGTTGGTCTAGCTGTCGCATAGCCGACTGCTGAGCACGAGGTCTAGGGTTCGATTCCCGGGACGGGCCGAAATCGCTTTGTGGGTTTTAGAAACTTTCACAAAGCAGCCCGGAGTTGGAAGTTGGTGATTGATACACCCGTGCATCGGAGAGCACGTTAATGTCGGTCCTGCGCCTGATCTCTCTCCGGTCGTGTCGGATTGCCGTCCCATCGGGTTATGAGAGTGAGGGAATAGGGAGTGCACCTGTGTCTGCGCAAATGCTTGTGCACTATAATATGTCCTGCGCAGCTGGCTGATCTCCTTATATGTGAACAGCCACCGTGGCCGATAATCGGCTAGGACGCCATCATCATGTTCCACAAAAATAGTTCCTGTATTGCAAATGAAATATGTATAACTATTTATTTGGGTTCATTCTAATTATTTTAACATAAGTATATCTACTAACTGTGGAATTCAATATTTTGTCTATCTATAGATTTGCTTACTAGAGATAGGAATTTGACATCACTTCTATGGGGCTAACGTCAAAATTCTATCTCTAGTAAGCAAATCCGGAGATAGAATGGGTTATTGGGAACGACCGTAAATAGTTTACGACAGGCAACTTTTGTAAAAATATTAATTGAACTTACCAAAATCCTTTTTGATAATATGATCCTGTTTCTGAATCCAGTCTTCCAATATTTTAATGGCTTCCTCAAGCCGTCCAGGCTTGTCCAAATTATGTAGTTTTCTTATATAATCAACGGCACCATCAGGTAACTTCAAAAGTTGGTTCGAAGATGTTATCTCCATTATTTATTTCTTAATATATTGTTAAATAAATAAAATAATCGTATATTTTTTTTCTTAGAAATCCAGTTTTTACGACTATTTTTTTTTAATATAGATTGAGATATTCAGACCTTGTACATTAAAGATTTAAGCACAACTAAATTTTGTTTTGTGGAACCTATATTTATAAACTGCTTTTTTTATATCGGTATTGGTGGGTAGGTACAGAGGTTTCTGCACTCGATTTTCAACCTTATCACAATGGAGGTAGGTTAACGTTTGATTGGTAAAATTTGACAGATTCGTATACGTTGACCTGCTGTCGTCTGTACACTCAGCGCCATCGGGAAGTGATAACAATTGAATTCATGTTTTTTTCAAGTTCTATAATTACGTAATAAATTAGTAATTTTAATTTTAAATGATTGTGTAGTATTTAGATAAAAGGATCTTGCATTTTTAGGGTTCCGTAGCCGAATGGCAAAAAACGGAACCCTTATAGATTCGTCATGTCTGTCTGTCTGTCTGTCTGTCTGTCCGTCCGTCCGTCCGTATGTCACAGCCACTTTATTCCGAAACTATTAGGACTACACAGTTTAAACTAAACTTGGTAGGTAGATGTATTATATTAACCGCTTTACGATTTTCGTACAAAAATAAAAAAATAATAATATTAGGGGTGGCACCCCATACATGAAACTGAAACTAAAAATATTTTTTTTCATCAAACCTATACATGTGGGGTGTCTATGGATAGGTCTTAAAAAATGGTACTGAGGTTTCTAAAACCATTTTTTCCTAAAGTCAATCATTTTAGCGTAAGACACTCCCAAAGTGCCAAAATGTGTGTCCCCCCCCCTCTAATTCTTAAACTACCAGAGTGAAAAATCTGAAAAAAATATATGTTATAGATCTCAATAAAAACTACCAACCAAAATTGGTTTGAACAAGATACAGTCAGTAGTTTTTGAGATATAGCACTTTTTCAGTAACCGCAAATTATAACTTTGTTATTCATATATTTGTATGAAAAACAAAGTTATTTTTTGTTGTCGAGAAAAGTTTGTGTTTTGGCTAATTGTAGGTAATAAGTACGTTTATTTTTCATAGATAATGGAACGGAACCCTTCGTGTGCGAGTCCGACTCGCACTTGGCCGGTTTTTTTATGTTATTCTTACTTACTTCAGTCTGCGGTTTCACCTGCTTTCTGAGGGAACTATATTTTTCGTACCTGGATAAAAAGGGAATATGTCAATGCCTATATTTTATTCTGATGTATAAGCTATATTACTGCCAAGTTTCATCAAAATACGTCCAGCCGTTTGAGCGTGAAGAAACAACAAACATACATCAAACTCATAAACTTTTGCCTTTTATAATATTAGTGTGATAATTATTGTTTTTATTTTAACTGTTAAAATTAATATTATTAAAATACATGCAATTTTATAGCTTCATTATTACCTACATTATTTTTTTATTATACAATGTTGCTCATGTTCACGAACTTATTCAAGTGAGTAACTTATAGAACTAGGTGGCTATATGATGGCGTCCTAGCCGATTATCGGCCACGGCGGCTGTTTCATGTAAGGAGATCAGCCAGCTGCGCAGAACATATTATAGTGCACAAGCATTTGCGCAGATACAGGTGCACTCCCTATTCTCTCACTCTCATAACCTGATGGGACAGCAATCTGACACGACCGGAGAGAGATTACGCGCAGGACCGACGTGATCTCCGATGCACGGGTGTATCAATCACTAACTTCCAATTCCGGGCCGCTTTGTGAAAGTTTCTAAAACGCACAAAGCGATTTCGGCCCGTCCCGGGAATCGAACCCGAGACCTCGTGCTCAGCAGTCGGCTAATCGACAACTATATACTTAGCTACTATATAGATAGCTATATACTTTTTTATCCAAATGTACCTACAGAACTTTAAAAAATATATAGACTTATATGATTTGTAAACATCTGATTCCTTTATTAAATAAACTAAAAAGACACATACAAAGTTTCGTATCATTGTTTTATAATTATTCCCATACAACTGGTATTTTCAATGGTATATTTTTCTTCTTATTTCGTTGTTTAAGGTTCAAAACATTGTAAAGTCCTTGAATTTTGAACATTATATTTGTGTAACATCCGGGTCATCTAAGAAGGCTTTGTTTTAATGAGATATTTAAAAAAAATCCCACTGTTACCGGAACGAGAATGTTTCATACTATAGGCCAGCGTGGTGGCCTAGTGGACAAAGCACCAACCTCTCCATAGGCATGACGACAGCAAAAATCTAATTAGTCCGCCTTACAGATTATAAAAAAATATTGCATACGTATTTTTTCGTTTTTCATCTAAACAAATAAGTACGAAGCTATAAACCGTTGAAATTCCGCGTGACGTCACACCTATGCACGATTTTACATAGCCGTGACGTAAGGACTCCCCGCTCTTGAACTTTCATACTCATTATCTCTATTTTTAAAAACAAAAAAAAAGATGTCCAATATTTTGCGATAATCTAAATTATGGACTAAATGGATTTGCTTTACCTTTACCTTTACCCTGTCGTCATACCTTTTATGATTGTGTGGGTTTGATTCTAAGTCAGGCAAGTACCAATGCAACTTTTCTAAGTTTGTCTGTACTTTCTAAGTATACCTTGGACACTGGCTGATTAAAAGGTGAAGGAAAACATATCGAACAAACCTGATCTATAAAGTCTGAAATCAGCAACCTGCATTGAGCAAGCGTGGTGATTAACGCTCAATCCTTCTCTGTGTGAGAGGAGGCCTGTGCCCAGCAGTGGGACGATAAAAAGGCTGATGATGATGAAAGACCAGCGGCAATGCCGCCAAGTTTGTGCTGAGCGGCATACAAACAGGAGATGTAATTTGTATGTATAATTTTGTCAACCGTCACGGTAAGTAAGTAATTTACAAGAAAGTGTGACAGAAAGTATTACTAAGGGGTATCGGATTGCCCGGGAAACCAGTTAGGTTTGAGGAAACAAACCAAGGCAGATTATGAATACGATGAAGGTCAACCGATAGAACAAACTTTCAAGAAGAGCATATACAATGGTGATTCATTAAAATTTCAATCGGTACAGACGCCAACACATCAACAAACATACCTCAGTTTGTCGAATTTCTTTAATGTTATCTCCGGGCGTGTCGGATTGCCGTCCCATCGGGCTATGAGAGTGAGGGAATAGGGAGTGCACCTGTGTCTGCGCAAAAGTTTGTGCACTATAATATGTCCTGCGCAGCTGGCTGATCTCCTGATATGAGAACAGCCGCCGTGGCCGACAATCGGCTAGGACGCCATCATCATCCGGCACTTATTAGTTCATGTCGTCGTATTCATAATTATGACTAAGCAATTTGAGAGTCGTTAAAATTTTAACCTTACGTTTAAACATTGAACCGAATGTTCACAGTGTGAACCTGATTTAAGTACCTGTACAATACATTTTTTTTTTCTTACCAAAAACGAGATTTTGAAAACCAGTCTCCACCATAAAAAAGTGGACTTCCCAATTTTTTTTTATTAAGTTTTTTTTGATGCCGCTCNCCGGTCGTGTCGGATTGCCGTCCCATCGGGCTATGAGAGTGAGGGAATAGGGAGTGCACCTGTGTCTGCGCAAATGCTTGTGCACTATAATATGTCCTGCGCAGCTGGCTGATCTCCTGATATGAGAACAGCCGCCGTGGCCGACAATCGGCTAGGACGCCATCATCATCCGGCACTTATTAGTTCATGTCGTCGTATTCATAATTATGACTAAGCAATTTGAGAGTCGTTAAAATTTTAACCTTACGTTTAAACATTGAACCGAATGTTCACAGTGTGAACCTGATTTAAGTACCTGTACAATACATTTTTTTTTTCTTACCAAAAACGAGATTTTGAAAACCAGTCTCCACCATAAAAAAGTGGACTTCCCAATTTTTTTTTATTAAGTTTTTTTTGATGCCGCTCGGTTAGACATATTAGAAATATTTTTGAGTGTACCTACCTATTTTAAAAAAAATATATTTGAATGTGATATACCTAATACCATGACGTGAAGAGTTTGACCAATGGGTATCGGGTTGCACTGGTAACATACTTTTGATTTTTCAGTTTTCGCTTGATATTATAAAAGCACAGGGTTTTTAGGGTTCCGTAGCCGAATGGCAAAAAACGGAACCCTTATAGATTCGTCATGTCTGTCTGTCTGTCTGTCTGTCTGTCTGTCTGTCTGTCTGTCTGTCTGTCCGTATGTCACAGCCAGTTTATTCCGAAACTATTAAGACTACACCATTCAAACTCGGTAGGTAGATGTATTATGTTAACCGCTTTTCGATTTTTATGCAAAAACAAAAAATAATAATATTAGAAGGGGGCTCCCCATACATGGAACTGAAACAAAAAAAAAATTTTTTCCTCTAACCTATACTTGTGGGGTGTCTATAGATAGGTCTTTAAAAATAAAATTGAGGTTTCTAAAACCATTTTTTATCAAAGTCAATCATTTCAAAGTTAAACACTTTCAAAGTGCAAAAATTTGTGTCCCCCCCCCTGTCATTTCTAAACTACCAGAGTGAAAAATCTAAAAAAAATATATGTTATAGACCTTAACAAAAACTATCAACCAAAATTGGTTTGAACGAGATACAGTCAGTGGTTTTCGAGATATAGCACTTTTTCAGTAACCGCAAATTATAACTTTGTTATTCATATATTTGTATGAAAAACAAAAATAATGGAACGGAACCCTTCGTGCGCGAGTCCGACTCGCACTTGGCCGGTTTTTATTTATTTCTTATAATACTCATGTACAGACAGCACATCAAGTTACCACAATCTGTCAAATTTCTGCACTCGATTTTCAACCTTATCACAATGGAGGTAGGTTAATGTTTGAATGGTGACAGATTCGTATACTTTGACTTGTCGTCGTCTGTACCTATTCCATTTACAGTTACACTATCAAGTTTATTTGAATATAATAGGTAATCTTTAACTAATTATCTATAGAATTTCTTCAGAATGAACTACAATAGCCATGTGAAAGAGCCTACCTCAATTTAATTGTTTACTCTGATCTTTGATTACTAATTGACCTACTATGTATTAAATAAGTTTTTGTTCTTACAAAGCCTAGGAAAAACATAATTATTTGTTGTGTAAAGAATTATACGTAAGCCGGTTGCTGTTTTAACATTTACTTCCTGGATAAGAAATGTTTGCTTGCTTATTTTGTACAGACGACAGCACGTCAACAAACCCGAATCTGTAAAATTTTATCAATCAAATATTAACCTTCCACTATTGTAATAAAATTGAAAATCTATTAAAGAAATTTATAATTTACCTAACCTTTTTTAATAGTTTTAAGTTTTTAATGTAAATATAGGCTAGATACTTTTAAATAAATAATATCGACATTAACGTGCTCTCCGATGCACGGGAAAAAATATAATATTGTACAACGTATTGTACGAAATTGCTATTGATAATACCGAACTTCGAAACGATTCTGTCGAATACTGGCTGTATCTCGCGGTTTCATCCGTGTCCTTGTAACTTGTACCTAGGCAAAATGAAGCCTGCATCATCTAGGTATAGTCTAGCTTTCCAACAGTGGAATATTTTTTTAAATCGGTTCAGTAACTTTTTTTCCACTTTACAATAATTTTTACTGTAGTTTTGACGATATCATATTTTTCTTGTACACGTCATTTTCTCGTATCGTTTCCATGTGGATATCTTATATATAAAAATGAATCGCTAAATGTGTTGGTAAGCGCATAACTCAAGAACGGCTGGACCGATCGGGCTTATTTTGGTCTTAAAATGTTTGTACAGATTGAGGGAAGGTTTATATATAAAAAAAAAACAGGATCCGCGTACGAAGTCGCGGGCAGAAGCTAGTTTTAAATATTTCTACTAGTATACTATATTCGATAAACTATAAGGTAAAGAATACTAAAAATGTTTGACCATGTGAACCTGTTATGCTATTTGTCTTGAATATTTTTAGTACTAATTAAAAATAATAAAAATTAGTACATGTATTTTTAAATATCAGAAACGTCCTTCAATTGATATTAATTAGGCAAAATAATATTAAAAAACTGGTTGAGAAATCAACATTATGTACAGACGACAGCACATCAAGTTACCACAATCTGTCAAATTTCTGCACTCGATTTTCATCCTTATCACAATAGAGGTAGGTTATTGTTCGATTGGTAAAATTTGACAGATTCGTATACGTTGACCTGTTATTGTCTGTACAAAAAGTTGGCCGTGTTTTTATTACCCGTACCTATATTATGCTCTCGTGTTACCTGCTTAGCCAAATAAGATATTACAAGAAGAACTCGAGGCTAAGTCAAAGCCGCGCGGATCAATCGATCACAGGGTAAAGCAATGCTTGGCGCAGTCGGTCCGTAGATGAGCAACCATCTTGTCATAACGAGTTCTCTCGTGTTTCGGAACGCACGATAAATTGGTGGATCCCAGCTGTCATTTCAATATCTTTGACTTTACTGATAGTCAGAAGTCAGTAAGTTCGATCAGTTTTCTCGGCCAGTTCAACCCCCAACATATATGGGAAAAGGCTAGGCATATGCTGATAGGCCACGTTCTGGTCTACTAACTAGAAATAAAACAAAGATCCAAATTGAGAACCCCTCCTTTTTGAAACTTAGTTAAAAATGGTGACTTGGAACGATAAACTTTATTTAGAATTTGACATTATATACCTAAGAACAGGGTGATACAATTCTAAAGACTACTTTTAATTATTAAAACCACTAGCATTTGAAACAATACTGCAATTATGTATATTGTTACTAGCCAGTGGTGCTCAAACGGTGGTTTCTTAAGATAATTTGTTTTTAACAATCTTTTTTTAATAATTTTAAATATTGTGATTTGTCCTTTTTAGGGTTCCATACCCAAAGGGTAAAACGGGACTTTATTACTAAGACTTCGTTGTCTATCTGTCTGTCTCCACGCTGTATCTCATTAACCGTGATAGCTGGAAAGCTGAAATCTTACAACAACAAATACTAAAAATGAAAAAAAAATAAGGGGGATGGGGTACGAAACCCTTCTTGCGCGAGTCCAACTCGCACTTGGCCGGTTTTCTTTTTCATTGATCTCATGGTAACAACCCACAAAAACATAAAAAAATCGTCGTAAACAAGTTCTCGACCTTCAGTTATTAGTTATGACCATCTGTGTGTAAGTATCATGCAAGTTTTAAGATAAATACTCCGTTCTTTTGAGATGCTAAAACGCCACATGTTTTAGATGTACCGTGAGGGAATGCCAGACTTTTGCTGACTAAAACCCACCTTTGTTCCTTCTGGAGCCCTTTGAGTACCAGGACCACGATAACTCTTTCGAACATTCTCGTATCGCGTTTGTTCAATGTTTTAGGCGGACATGAAATATAACCAATCATCTACTCGTCTAAGAGGTTATTTATAAGCACACTATGCACATTGTTTTTCGACCAAACTTTTATTTGATGCAATTTAGCAAAAGTCAAGAAAACTCAATTAAATATTATTCTTAATTGATATTACATAAAAACACAACTTTAAAGAAAACTGTTGATAACCTCTGTCTATATAATTGACTAGGTAGAGTTTAAGAGATCAAGTGTGTTGTAATTGCGGCTAAAGTTCAAGTCTTTATTGTTGTTATATTGTTGTAATTATTGTTATTAACATAAGCCAAGTATCGTTGATATCATTGTATTATCATATTCGTCATATTTTCTATCTTGTAGGAACATCGGCTGTGTTATATTTAGGTGGTTATTTTTCTTAGTAGTATTTAAATTCGTCAACCAACTTAAGTCCTCAAGATAGAGCTCGTGGCTAAGTCAAAGCCGCGCGGATCGATCGATTATAAAGTAAAGCAACGCTTGGCGCGGTTAGTCCGTGGATGGGTAACCATCTTGTCATAATACTTATTTGGGGAGGCATGATACATAACTGGTGGGTCCCGGCTGTCATTTGACCATCTTTAACAGTCGTTTCGGTTAGTCAGAAGCCAGAAAGTCTGACAACCAGTCTTACCAATGGGGTTTCCTGGGTATCTGGGTTGTGGAGATCAGATAGGCAGGCACTACCTGTAAAACACTGGCACTCAACTGCATCCTGTTAGACTGGAAGCCGACCCCAACATAGTTGGGAGAAGGCTAGGCAGATGAATTAATTTAAGTCCTCAGTGTTGCTTAGGTAAAAAAAAAAATATTCATTTCATTTTTCGATTTAAATTAATTTGTTGCAAAGGTCGCAATCGCTACTGCCTTGCATGATCCCAGGTTGGATTCCTGGTTTAGAAACTTCTACAAAGTAGTCTGGAAACTGATAATTGGCGCCTGGAAGTCTGGAATTTGCCACCACCGTGCCTGAGAAGGCACTTGAAGCCTATGTTCACGTATACTACCCAGTAGCAGCCCTTATTACAATTCCACTTCAAAGGCCGTCAGGTGGATTTGAGAATACTGACACTCGGGTTCGTCAGAAACCTGCAGCCCATCCGATAAGAAGATAGAAACCGCTGTCATTTCAACAAGAAATATTATCTTTTTCCAATGTTTTAATGCATGGAGTTATATTTTCCATGCCTCGAAACATGATGTCGTGTTGTGTTGACTTTATTGCCATCGGGCCTAGAAAGTCATTTGTGCAATTAAACCTGTTTTTTTTTTTCAATTCATAAATTAGAGCATAGCTAATGCCCAATTTCACCAACTGCCCCTAAGTTACGGGATCCCCTAGAAATATAAATAAGATAAGTTTGGGGGACCGTTATAAGATGGTTTCGTTTTCACCATCCGTTAGGGGTTAGGATGTCGGTAAAGGTTTTAAGGAAGCTTGTAAGTAAAGGATCCCATACATAGGTGGCAGTATAGGGGATCATTCATCATGATCATTCACTTCATTCGCGAGTGCGCGCGCCGCGAGACGCACACAAAAGTGATAGCTCCGTTGCAAAAAAATCCCTAAACTGTAATTACGTAAATATAGTGTCAAAATATAATCTAACCGAAGTTAAAAGTGACCATGTAAACAATAGACGAAATAAAAGTGATATAAATCAAGTGCCGTGTTAATAAACAACTAAAAACAAAAAATACAAAATCGAAAAAGACTCGTCACCTATAAGGAACTCAGTGCTCAGTGTGACTCACCGTTCGACAGTTCGCGCGGCGCAAATTCGCTACCTTATATGGTTATTTACGACGACCACGACCTCAAGACGATGACTAATTAGTCTCTTCACCCAAGAAAGCACTCAGAATTTTTAAGCTTAAAGTACGCAACGCCGTGGCGCGGTGGGTAAGCAAGACGCTTAGGTATAAACGTTGAACAGACGGCAGTGCGTTCAAATCCCGCTTAGGAAAGAAGTTATTTTTGGTTTTGTTTGTGCTATTTTTTTTAAAAACATATTTAGAACACAAACAAAACAGTAACTTAAAATAATTATTTGACGCTTCAATATAACTTTTAACTCTTTCTAAACTTGTCGAAAATACAATGGATTTTGAAATGGATAATATTACTGTCCGAAAACCTTTAAGGGCTAATTCAATGGACAAGATTTTTGATAGGAGTCTAAGAAATAATTCTACATTACTTGACACCACGATGAAGAGCCTACCAAACACCTCACTGAATGACAACGATGAAATTGAGAGCTATAAGGACATAATCAGAAGGCTCACCACGGAACTAGAAAGCGCTCATATGGAAATCGAAAACCTTAACAGCGAAAATTTCCGACTTAAAATGGATATCGGACAGTACCAGAAAGTTATAGAGATATATAAAAAAGTGAACCTATTAGAAACAAAATGTCACACACCGAAGTCTACAAGCAAAAATAGTATTATGATCACGAGCCGGTTTTCTACTCCGACTAAGTTGATTCTTTCTCCAGCAAAAGCTCATCTATTTGGTAAAATAACTCAATCACCGAGCGAGGTCGGAAATGCATCATTCAACACAGCTGAGTCAATAGGTAGTTTGGAGGGAATACAACCCAACCCACAACCTTCACAAAAAAACACGCAAAATGACGCATCTATATGTCTTACGGAGGAACATCCACAAATCCAGAACGAAGAGGGTGACACCGAAACCAATTATATTAATCAGACAAAAAACACTCAAGAAAAAATCGACCATGACGAGATGAAAAAATATACCGTAAGCAGTAGGATGAATAAATATAAAAGAATAATAATTTTCGGAGACCAGCAGGCCCGCGGTCTCAATAAAACGTTAACAAAGACCAGGGCAGACAAGTGGAATGACGACTACAACATCACATCTTTCATCAAACCCAATGCAACAAGTGCTCAAATTCTTAATAGTTGCAATGACGAGTTCTTAAAGACATTAACCAGTGATGACATTATAGTATTAGTAATAGGATCTAATGACAAGAACCCTTATTCTTTTATAACTGAGTTGTGTAACGTCCTTTATAAACTACGGAACAATATTGTATTTATCACTAACGTGCAAAATAACCCTTTCTTAAACGAAAATACCATTAACTACAACCTAGAGCTTATAATACAAAATTATAAAAAATGTAAATACATAAAAATACACAATTCAGAATACATATTAACCCATTAGAGGTCAAATAAAAAGTGCTCATAATTTTTCGAAATTTTCTTTGTTTTCGTATTGAAATAGGCGCATAAAAACACAAAATACAATAAAATTATGAAAAAAATGTTTTTTCATGAAATTACAGGGGTGTACTCAATTGAGTACAATGACCGCCTATGTATAAGAATTTTCCATACACGCTTTTTCGACACAAAGTGTATTAAGGCTCTTCTTACACTGCCAAAACATGAATAAATGCTGTCCAATGGTGATGGGATATGGGTGACGGGATATCCAACTCCATTTTGCAGAAGATCATCGAAAATTTATTGAAATTATGGATGCCAAGGGCCAATTTGACTGGCGGCTTGCGCTCGCCGCAATCATCATGCTCGTACTTTCGGGTTCGTAACCTCGCCAGCTTACCGAACGCTAACTAGCGCGAGCTGCTAGTCAAAGTTACGGGAATCGGCCATTGGCAGCAGGGCAAATGGCCAATTCATTCGTGAGGTAATTTATGGTACCTGTGGATAATAACAAATCACTTTTCAGAATTATCGCTTTGGGACTTATTTCTATTGTGTTGGTTAGCGAATTATATCAATAACTAATATCATTATGAATGCATTTTTCAAATTGGGTACAGACTCGAAGCCTTTTAGCTCTTCACAAATAGCCCTAGTTCTGTCACATACTTTGGAATTACTCTCAGCAGCTGCTGGGTATGAGGGGTAGGGGCAATAGGATCTGATTTGCCATGGATTGGTGGTTAGCGTCCAGTTATCTTCTTTTTGACGCCGGCAGTATCCAGCGTCAACTGTCTTTCGCTAACCACTTTACTCTCAATTCAATATCTCAATAGCGTCACGTCTTCTAGAAGAATGCAATTGATACATCTTTTTCAGCACTTCTTCTCGCTTCAGACAACGCATTTTGATCTGATGAAATGTTACTAAATCACAATTTATCATCACCCTATCCCTGTAAAATGATTTCTATAGGTTTTGTAAAGCTCCTTTGCAGCATTTCAGAACTGCAAAGGATGGTTTTCTTCATTAGCAAGAATCTGAAATAAGCATTATTTACTTACGATTTTGTCATTGTACTCAATGAAGTACAGTAACGTTTATGTACCCTATTTTATTCTATTAAACAATAATTCATTAATGTTGTTGTTGTTATTTTACTATGATAATGTTATTTATATACTATGTGAACGAGAAAAACTTTCTAAGCAGCAATTATTATAAACAACTTAAATCATACTACTTACCTCCACAACTTTTCGATTACATAACTTCAACTAAAAAAATTTTTTTATTAAAAAAAACTCACTATTAGACGCTTAAGTATTTTTTTTTGATACTTAAACAGTGTTTAATAAAGCAAAATAACAAGATAACTACACTAATTTTAAAGTAATTTTTAAATTAAAAATGAAGATTTGGCTGTACTTATTTGAGTTACAGTGACCTCTAATGGGTTAAGTTAACATTACGACAGATCTATGACAAGTAAACCACCAATACTATCTATCACATTATGTCTGAAGTTGAACACAAGAATTGACTATAAAAATATTCAGACCGACTTTCTCAATCGATTTAAGAATTAAACCCTCTAACCAAAACACACACACGACACCACAAACCACACAAACAAAAATTCTGCCTCTTTTAGGAAATTAAACCAACACCGGTAATGACGCAGAAACTGCCTTTTTCCGTAAATAAATAAACATACTTCTCACGTTAATCCAATCCAAAATATTGCAGGGGTTTGAACAAACAAGAATTAATTGAAGTGGCCATTACAATTTTAACAAAAGGAATTCGGCTCCATAGATATTATAATGTTTTACTGAAACTTTTTCAAAAAATGGTTTGCGAACAAAACCTAGACTATTAATTATAAACTGCAGCGTTTTTCTCCGAACCGACAAGGCGGAGGCCTCGTGTATGAACTATATAAAGAAAACCTACAATTTAAAGTAATAAGGATCTAGCTTCTCACTCCCTTTTCCAATTTGAATGCTGTGCATCGAAATAATAAAATATACTTAAATTATAGTGTGCATATATTAGAACAGCTACACGAGACACCACAATATTTCTAAATACTTAGAAAATTCTAAACGAATAAACTATGTAAAAAAGGAAACAAAAAGGTTATCATTGTGGCGATTGGAAATTGATACACTGAATCTAATAAAAAAGCTATCAATGGACTTAAATTTCATACTAATAACAACAATTTTAAAAAACCATATAAAACTACCTTACCGGGAAAAATGCATGTTTGGACTTAATAGTAACTAACATACACGATGCTAATCCGCAATCACTATCTAGCACTCTAGACACGAATCCCACACAACGATAACGGTCAGCTTTGAAACTGATTTAAGAATTATCAAAAAGACATAAGTAGTTTCTGGTTTAAAAGGTACGAGA
>NWSH02000085.1:12027980-12050948 GCA_002382865.2 Heliothis virescens
GAGTGCACCTGTGTCTGCGCAAATGCTTGTGCACTATAATATGTCCTGCGCAGCTGGCTGATCTCCTTATATGAGAACAGCCGCCGTGGCCGGCAATCGCCTAGGACAACATCATCATATAGTCATCATACTAGTTTAGCGTCCTTGACCTTCTTGTACTCCTGCCTTGAAGTACTTTTAAAATTCGTTTCTTTATTTGATTTTATTGAATGATTTCGAATGAAATAACACCTCTACAACAGTTAGCTCATTGGTTTTCAGTAGGCGTTTTGTATTTGTAATTTCATAAAATATTGGTTGTTTCTCGCTGCAACTCCCACATCTCAAGGGAGCTTTTTCCCCACCCGGATAAAGTAGTCTAACAGTAGTCTTTTCTCAAGCTTTTGCCTCCTTTACTTTCCCGTTTTGAATATTAGTAAGAATTTCGTTGTCAAATGATTTAGAGACCCTTGCTTCTAGCAATCACCATCATCATCACCAGCCTTCATAACTATTCCACTACAGGCCCCTTCTTATATAAAGAAGATTATTATATGAGCTTATAAAAGCTGGTTGGCGATTTCATCATAACGTTTTTCTTCACTAGTAGGTTTTATTTCACAAGCACTTACTTACGAAGCAATAATAAAATTGATATACACAAAAAAATACTTACACGTAATTATCAATAACAGCATAGTCTGATTTGGCGACTGTTTTAGGATACAATTCAGGCATCAAGGTTTTGAAGGTACATAATTTGTCTATTCTTTGTTTAGCTCTCTCCACCATCCCTTTGGCATTTATCAGGGTTCTTTCTAAATAGTCTCGAGCTGAAATGAAGAAAAAATCATTATTTTTAAACTTTTTTCTTGAGTCCCGTGGAAATTATGCATCATCATCTGCCTAACATTTTCCGAACTATATTGGTGTCGGCTTCCAGTCTAATTCGATGCAGCTGAGAACCAGGGTTTTACATAGAGCGACTGCTTATCTGACCTCCACAACCGAGCTACCCGAGCAACCCGATACCCATTTCGGTAAGACTTTCTGGCTTCTGACTACCCGTAACGACTGCCAAAGATGATCAAATGACAGCCAGAACCCACCAGTTTATTGTGCCTTCCGTAACACGGAAGAACTCGTTATGACAAGATTGTCACCCATCCACGGACCGACCGTGCCAAGCGTGGCTTAGCTTTATGATCGATCGATCCGCGCGGCTTTTACTTAGCCACGAGCTCTTCCGAGTACCGTGGAAACTATTCGTTCTTATAAAAAGTAGCCACTTTTAATAAGTTTTGAGCATTTCCTGCTACAGTTATTGTTACAGCAATTTTGTACGTGATTCGATTTACGATATGAGAAAGGATTTTATTGCACTGTATAGTAGTATGTGGTTTCACAAAATTACAATATTTCAATCTGTTTTTAATTGAATTTATACTAATAGTAATATTATGATGAGTTACTTTTCCTGTACTAATGTCAGTGTTAAATAGTCCATTTATAGTTATAGAGTTAGGCTATCGGGCACATGAATAGTTCTTAAGGGATGCGGGAATACCACTGGCGGAAGCTAGTATATGATAATGATTTAACATATCAAATTATAATCAATAATTTCGTACAATGCATCTCATAAATTCAAATATCACCTACAAGTATATGCTGTACGTGATGTCTCAATGGTTATTATCGTAAAAAGTTTATGGTTGAAGTACCAAGGCCTTATTTCCAATGACAACTGTCAAGTATATGATAGTATTGAGGTATTCAACATGTAGTGAGTTCTGTTCTAAAACATTACATCAGATTATATTGATATTAGACGTTCTCCACAGTTCTGCCCTCGTTAAGAGGGAACTACTTTCAACTGCCTCATAAAATGTGTATAATTGGGTTCACTAATTTTGGTATGAAAGCGTGACAAAGACAGTTACTTTTAGCATAATATTCAAAAATATTTTCGTAGAGATCAAACGTTACTCACAAAAATCTTTCTTCACAAAATGCCTCTGCTTGTTCACCCAATCATCCAAAATATCCACAGCTTCTTCTATTCTTCCTTGCTTGTCCAAATTGACGTCCTTCCTAGCATATTCCAGTGTGTCTGGATGGAATTCCAGAATCTTGTCTTGTAAAACTGACACCATTTTGGGTGCGACTGCAGCAACAAATAGCAATGAAATGAGAAGTTTGACACATATTTATTGCTTATATTAAAACTTTAATTCTTGTTTTAAGGGGAGTGTACACTTGCTTTTGTCAAATGTCGATCAAATGGGTCAGAAGCGATATGGGTCTGAGCAACTCTTCAACGAGGTATTGTTGCCTTTCTTGAAAGGACAGCATCGCCACGCGTCAGTTCTAGTGGAATATTCATTGGAAATCTTGGTTTGATCAAGGCAGCCTACGATGGCCACCAACATAGCAGTTGGTTCTGAAAATGGTCGAGGATAGACGGTGGACGCATGCCACTGGCAATTTTTTTAAACAAATGGGGGAGGCCTATCATGTTTTGCAGTGAGCGTCCTATGATGAAATGAGGATGAGCCTACGTGGCTGTTGTCTTATCTCTAAGGAAATAAGCCAGCTGCACAGGACATGTTTGCACGAACTTACGCGGACACAGGTGCACTTTCTATCCCCTCACTTAGTCCGATTGGGCAACAATCCCACACGACCGGAGAGAGATCTGGCCCAGGATCGACATTTAAGTGCTCTCTTAAATACAGATGTATCCTCACCAACTTTATGATTCCGATTCGGCCCAAACCGAAATCGCACAATACTTACTATTTCTACACCACTTGACGACTACAGACCTACCTGAGTTTGAACACAATTCTACCCAAAACAAGCAATAGTATGTAATCGCCTTATGCCATTATACGATTATGCAAAAAACCTAGGTATTGTTACGAGCGTTTATTGCATATTATGCAACAGCACTGATCGATTGTAATACTCACATACGCATTAATCATGATGTATTTTTGGAGAACTATAATTTCTTTTAAAAATGCAAAAAAGATGGAAACAGACCCAACGTTATTGAAGTAAGTAATTCTTACTTAAGTACTTACGTATTTGGACCCCTTAGTGCTGAGGCTTATGGGATTGTTCGAAAGAGTTACCATAGCCCTGGTACACACAGGGCTCCCGAAGGAACAGAGGTGGGTTTTAGTCAGTAAAAGTCTGATACTACCACCATACCACAGTGATACCACAGTGGGAGGGGTCATTTCATGATTTTCCACATCATGAAATTTGTGAGAAGAAGTTGAAGTTGGCTGTCTATGTATTTCTTTAATTTCTTATGAGTGCTGATTTGAAGAAGACCATAGAACCGATGAATGAATTGTCTGAGAGATTACTTGAATAAGAAGGGAGTGAATGTTAGTATGATGCTAATGACGAGAGGCAGAGAGGAATGGAAATGGAAAACATATCGTCCCGACTCAAAGTAAAACTGAGAACAGTGCAGGAAGAAGAAGTGGTGAGGATTCTGTCTTTGATAATTAAGTGATTATCATTTAAATTATTGTTCAAAGCTAAAAAAATAATATTGTAAAAATAAGTCGAAAACTAATAAGACAAAAGGGCTAGGTTCACTCATATCGGGACTGGACTAATTTTCCAGTAAACATTGTGTTTGTCACTTAAATTATAATAATTGTGTTGTTATTTATAGTTTTAGAATGACAAACAAGATAAAATGCAAGCTTTTTAAACAATGCAATATGAATAATATGATAAAGAACATAATTATACATTTCTTAGTAAATTGGGTGCCACAGAAAGTACAGTACAGAAGTGCCATCAATATTTCAAGCAAAATTCAAAGTATTTTAAGGATATAGAAGATTACAAGACAATACGACAAAATCTGAACACCAAGAAGACTTCAAAAACGTCTTTAATTTACAACCTGTGTCATAGTTATGATCGGAGACATCTGTTGATTCTTATACCACCGGCTAGAAGTATGAGATATACTCGTAGGAACCACCTCCAGAACACTCTTGAACATCAAGTGCAAATGTCAAAGTATCAAAATTGAGCAGTTGTTAGCTCCGTTTGTTTTATGCCAGGTTGAGCCGAAATCGCTTTGTGGGTTTTAGAACCTTTCACAAAATAACATTGAGCCTGGAAGTTGGCGGTGTTACACCCCCGTGCCAGAGAGTGCATGGTGCAAAACCGGCGTCCTCAATTACTACTCAGGAGCAGTCAGTTACAGTTACAATAATTCAGATGTGAAAACTATGGTACCTACTAGGACCTATTAGGTGATTAATCTATGACTCAACAGTCAACATACCTTCTGATAACTATCCGATCCTTTCACAACTGGAACTTCTACACATTCTCACACTTAGTAACTATAACACAATAATAAATCAAAGTATTAAAACCACATATCGTACATTAGTTGTCTCATTGTTGACTGCAATTAAAATCTAATAATTATCCACGGGGTCAGGCGAGGTGTAAGATCTAAGCCTTAATCATTAAATGAAGTACGAAAAGCACAACTCGCCGTTTGTTACGTAACCGTTTCTCATAATAACAATTGTTCTTCTCGCTATTTTCATAATATGAAGGGATTTTAATAAACTATGGTCGATGTGGTACAATCCACATTCTTTGAATTCCGTACGCAGGTATTGAACCTATTCGTTAACCTTTTTTTCCTGGTGGGTAATTATCAAATGACCCGCTGTTGGTGCAGCGTGAGGGAGTGTCAGAATTTTAATGACTAAAACCCACCGTGTTCCTTCGGGAGCCCTTTGTGTGCCAGGGCCGCGGTAACTCTTTCGAACAACCCGCAGCCCCGACGGGCTCTGGCCCTAGTGGGCCCCGCAGGGATTTGCGAGCACTCTCTGAGGAGTGCGTGTAACAACGCGCGACGCCTACACGGGCCTGTCGTCTCTCAGGAGACGGTCTTACTGATGATTTCCCATCGATATAAAAAAAAAGCCTTTTGTACACCAGGGCCGCGGTCACTCTTGCGAACAATCCCGCAGCTCCAGCAAGCTCTGGCCCTAGTGGGCCTCATTGGGTTTGTTGCTTCTCTGCGAGGAGCGCGTGGAACAACGCGCACCACCGATACGGGCCTGTCATCCTTAATGAGATGGAAGGAAGGTGGGCCACTCGAAAATCATCACCCACAGACCCACAACCATAGTAGTTGAGAATCGTCTCAAGACACCCGTGGTGTCTTCCACGTTCACCTCAGTAGCTTGGATGGGAGGTGCGAACTCTCAATGGCTCCGCCACCTCCTTTTCTAGCATTGACTACTTCGCAGAAGGACATCTAGAACCAGAAATTTCGTCCCTTTCCTACTTTTTGCTTATTTTTTTTCTCATCAAACAAGAAGATTGAAGAGTAAAAAAAAATTTAAGGATAAAAATAAAACACAAACAAACGCACAACTACCGCAATTTAATTCCAATAATTATTATACTTTAATTAAGTTTTAATAGGACTTTTTATACAATCTAACCTTCTCTTCTCACCTTTTCTTCATCTTTAAACTTCATGAAATGAGACATTTTATTAAAAGCAAAATGCGAAAAATGTTTTAAATATTTACTAACTAAGCACTGGATACACCAAAAAATTTACTTCATGAAATCGGACGAGCCATACTTATGTATGTGAATATACAGACAACAGCACATCAAGTTACCACAATCTGTCAAATTTCTGCAATATATTTTCAACCTTATCACAATAGTGGGTAGGTAAACATTCGATTGGTAAAATTTGACATTTTAAATTTAAATTTCATATGACTCACTGATTTTCGTGAAATAAAATATCTTTACTACTTCACAATAAAAAGTCACTGTCGTATTTATCGAACCACGACTATACTAAGTATAGACGACAGCAGGTCGACCTTCCCAAATCTGTCAAATTGTAATAAGGTTGAAAATCTATTGAAGAAATTTGTCAGTTTATGGTAGGTTGATGTGTTACCGTCTGTACAAGGTCTTTTCGATAGTACAGACAACAGGACATCAAGTTACCACAATCTGTCAAATTTCTGCAATCGATTTTCAACCTTATCACAATGTAGGTAGGTTAATTTTCGATTGGTAAAATTTGTCAGATTCGTATACGTTGACCTGCTGTCGTCTGTACAATACAATTACTAAGAAAAATACAAGACTGATGTTATCTTAGGATCAAAGTAGCCTTGTATAAGCTTCCCCTTTAAAATGCTTTACTAAAATCAACCTTATCAACTAGGCACAGAGTTCATTTTCGATTAATCTACACTTAAAGCCCGGAAAGACCCAGGCATGCCGATATAATGCTCGTTGAATTTGTCTGACTGTCTGCAAGATTCGTTGGTGTTTGCCTTGTTCATCTCGTTCATGTAGGCTAAAAACTCCTTGGAGCTAATCTCTTTTAGCCAAAGCTCTGTGGAAATTAAAAAAACAAAAAATTACATACACAAGTTTGGCTCAACAGATCAGAAATAGGCTAACCACAACTTAACAACGCCTGCCATAGCTATTGTAGCAATTATTTACGCGGAAATGGTAATTTGCCAATCACAAACAAACAGAAAATGAAAGAACTGGTAAACTTAGGGCTATACTTCAAACTGTCTCGTTGGTCTAGCTGTCGCATAGCCGACTGCTATGCACGAGATCGCATGTTCAATTCCCAGGTAAGCCGAAATCGCAATTTGGATTTTAAAAAAATCAGTAAGCTGACCGGAGTCTGATAGCTGGTGATTGATACACCCGTGCATCGGAGAGCACGTTAATGTCGATCTCGCGCCTTATCCCTCTCCGGTGGTGTCGGATTGCCGACCCGACCCATCGGGCTATGAGAATGAGGGAATAGGGAGTGCACCTGTGTCTGCGCAAATGCTAGTGCACTACACATAATATGTCCTGCGCAGCTAGCTGATCTCCTTTTACAAGAACAGCCGCCGTGGCCGAGAATCAGACTTGGATGCCCTTATTCTTATTATTATACAACAATATAAATAATTATGACCCCAAAAAGGTTCAGCTTAAGTATAACTTACTATTCAACTCCAGAAGCGACATCTCTTTGCCACCATAGTCTGAAGGCATCATTTCCTTAGGCACATACTCTGACACAGTTTCAGGGGTTTTGTGTAAATGTATCCTGTCTCCCAGTTTAGCACTGAACACTTGTTTCAGCAAAGTTATCAACGTGTCCACCATTTTGGATGAAGAGATCACGTGGACACCTTTGATTCTGCAGCCATACCCTTCCTGAAAGGGTACTTTAAATCTATACTTAGGTACAGACGACAGCAGGTCACGGAACCCGAGTCTGTCAAATTTTACGAATCGAACATTAACCTTCCACACTTCACAGTAGTGATAAGGTTGAAAATCTATTGCAGAAATTTGACAGACTGTGGTAACTTGATGTGCTGTCGTCTGTATATCTACACTTAATGTTATAAAACTGAAGAGTTTGTTTATTCGAACGGGCTAATCTCAGGAAGTACTGGTCCGATTTGAGAAATTCCTTCAGTGTTGGATAGCCCATTTATCCAGTAAGGCTATAGGCTATTTATCCAGGTACGTGAAGTAGTTCCTAAAGGACGCGGGTGAAATAGCTGGCGGGAACTAGTGAATTTATAAAGAACTAGCTAACCA
This sequence comes from Heliothis virescens, assembly GCA_002382865.2. Taxonomy (NCBI): domain Eukaryota; kingdom Metazoa; phylum Arthropoda; class Insecta; order Lepidoptera; family Noctuidae; genus Heliothis; species Heliothis virescens. The sequence continues at coordinate 12,035,622 of NWSH02000085.1, forward strand.
CGCATATCCCTGCGGAACTAATTTCTAAATCCGTATGTATGTTTGTTACTCTTTCATGCATAAACTGGCAGACGGATTTCGATAAAACTTGGCAGTAATATAGCCTAAATTATCAGAATATCATTTAGGTTACTTTTTATCTGGCTATGGGAATTCGTTCCTTCTAGAAACTGGCAACGTGTAAGCCTTTTTTTATCTTCGTGCTAAGTCGTTGCTGCATCACCAAATATTGCAAAAAAAAAAACAAGTTGTAAACAACCTTTTTTCAACCGACTTCAAAAAAAGGTAAAGATTTTGGAAATCATTACACATCATAATAAACAACAGTCATAAAAACAATTTCAAATAATAAAACCCTTGTTTTTGTTATTCAACGGTTGATTGAGTTTTATTTGTCATTGAATACGTATCTTGTATGAAATGTCACGAGTTTCTTGATCTTTTATGAAGGACAAAATAATTATCATCTGTTACAAGTCAACGTACTTTAATAATAAATTATTATAGCGTATCATTAATTTTATTCTTTCAAGCTAACTTCCACTCGCGATTTCACACGCTTCTTAATATAAGTAATTTTCGCATGTAAAAAGTGGAACATCTCCATTCCCAATGTACATACAACGGCAGGTATACGAATTTGTCAAATTTTACCAATCAAACATTAACCTACGTCCATTGTGATAAGGTTGAAAATCTATTGCAGAAATTTGACAGATTGTAGTAACTTGATGTGCTGTCGTCTGTACATACAACAGCAGGTCAACCTACCCGAATCTGTCAAATTTTACCAATCGAACCAAACCTTCCACTATTGTGATAAGATTGAAAATCTATTGAAGAATTTTAACAGTTTCTCATGTGCTGGCGTCAGCCCATACCACCGATCTCCATGCCATTTTCATTTGTTTCAGTTCAGCAGTTTCAGCTTTAAAGCGTAACAAACATACCAACTTTTAAGTTTACCTATAATGTTACTATATTATACTTACAGTCATCAAAGTGATGATTTGTCTCAGTTCCATGGGATTGACCTTCGTCACAAAACTCAGAATATTAATTTGGGAGTAGTCTAATATAATTTGGAAGCCTTTGCAGTATTCGGCTTGTAGGAAGTATTCGCAGAGCTGGAACAAAAATAAAAAAAAAAAACAATTAAAAAAAAGGAAAAATACTGAAGGGATATATGTACCTAAGTGTCGTAAATTATAAAAAAAGTTTTTTCTTGTCATTGCTTTTATTTTTATGTGTATCCTGACGACTTTTTTTATACAAAAAAACCGGCCAAGTGCGAGTTAGACTCGCGTACGAAGGGTTCCGTACAATAATAACCCACAAACACAAGAACACTAGTATTGGCCACTACTAGTATCAGTTGGCTTAGGTTAGTGGTGAAAGTTGTAGGCCGCCGGTCTTGGGTTTGAATCCCACTGTTGCGAATTCATTTGCAGTGTTTAATACCGTCAATATTACTTATTTTTATTATATAAAATCTGTTGCAAACTTAACTTACCATAGTCATGTACCTATAGAACTTAAAGAACGATGCAGCCTCCAAATTTTCTGATGTCATTTTACAAATGAATACACGATAATGCTCCGGTGTCATTTGAGGTAAGTGGCCTGCATTACTGGAATTTTAAGATAAAATACTTATTGGAATTATAGAAAAATACTTGTATCTATCCCTACTTCCCTACTAATATTATAAATGCGAAAGTAACTCTGTCTGTCAGTCTGTCTGTTACGCTTTCACGCCTAAACCAGTGAGCCGATGATGATGAATTTGGTACAAAGATAGAATATACCCCGAGGAACAACATAGGCTACTTTTTGTCCGGCGAAGCCGCTGGCAGAAGCTAGTATAGTATAAAACAAAGTCGCTTTCTCTGTTCCTATATCCCTATGTATGCTTAAATCTTAAGACTACGCAACGGATTTTGCTGCCGTTTTTTTATAGATAGAGTGATTAAAGAGGAAGGTCTGTATGTGTCTACATCTATTAAATAGTGGAGAAATACTGTTATTTTTGAGGCTTCTAATTGCACCCGTGCGAATCTGAGGCGGGTCGCGAGTATTGTAATAATATATTGTTGTTATAACAATGAACTAAAAATGGGTTATGCGCATTTGGTACACTTCGCAATTGGTACACCATGCTCAAATGGTACATTTCGCAATTGGTACACTTCTCAAATGGTACATTTCGCAAATGGTACACTTCTCAAATTGTACATTTCGCAAAAGGAGCACTTTTTAAGATGAGTGGAGGTTAGGAAAAATTGACTAAAAATGCAAAAAAATCTTTAGTTTTGTGTAGGCAATTTTCTTAAAATACAACCAACAATACAATTTTAACTAAACTACATAATCATGATAACTTTTTAACAGACAATATAAGAAACTAGTAGGTAAATTGATAGCCAGAAATCTAGCTGTGGAACATTTTATGAAAAAGATCACGTTTCTCCAATTATTCAACTAATTGAATTTATAACTATTAATTTAATAAATAGTAAGAATTACTAAGTCTTTTAATAAACAAAGGTTTATCTATATTATTTATAACCTGTTTTTGAGAATCAGGTTCTGATTAAGTACATGAAAAAAAGCTTTTTTTAATTAATAACAATAACTATCGTACAGCTTCATTTATAATACTATAAAGGTCATTGATATAATATGATATTATAGCATGTCTTTATCATGACATCTTTATGCTGTAAATCTATTTTTTTTTTACATAATTATACTTTAACTATTTTCGAGTGACTTTTTCTTTATTAAAAAAAAGAATGTTATAGCAATTATGTAAAGTTTAATTAAAATTATTTTGTCCACCCAAACCAAAGATTTTCTCATTTTTAGTCAATTCCTTCCAAATCTCCACTCATCTTAAAAAGTGCTCCTTTTGCGAAATGTACAATTTGAGAAGTGTACCATTTGCGAAATGTACCATTTGAGAAGTGTACCATTTGCGAAGTGTACCTTTTGAGCATGGTGTACCAAGTGCGAAGTGTACCAAATGCGCATAACCCCTAAAAATCTTGTTTGAACTGGCTTAATACATTATCAAGTGCAAGTCAGACTCGCGCTCAAAAAATCATTTTGTATGGTAGTAAGATTTTTATTTTTCCATTTATTTATTTAGAAACATATTTTTTACATTTTTAAATATGATTGTAAAAAAGAAAGAATATAAAAACAAAGTCGCTTTCTCTGTCCCTTTATCTCTATGTAGGTATATCCTTAAATTTTAAAACTAGGCAACGGTAAAATAAGTAATGGAGTAAAATTATTATTATAGTGTTTAGTCTTTTTTTGTTAAAACGGCAATAGATACATGATCTGTGAAAATTTCAGCTCTCTAACTACCATGGTTCACGCGATTCAGCCTGGTGACAGGTGGACGGGCGGACGGACAGCGGAGTCTTAGTAATAGGGTCCCGTTTTACCATTTGCGTACGGAACCCTAAAGCGGCGAGTAACTGGTTTGTGAAGGCTGTCCCTCCATGTATAATATACATATCTAAGTATTCATTCAACTATCTTTTTGTCTTTTTATTGTTCCACTGTAGACCACAGGCCTTTTCACACACAAACAGCGAATGAACTTTAAACACCACGCTTGCCCAGGCGCTTTCGCAATTTAAGACTTTAAAGTCAAGGTTACCTTAAAATATTTTCCTTTACCTTTTACTCGGTCATTTGATTTTTAACCGAGATATAGAAAAGTACTTATGAATTAGAATTGTTACATTGCTGTTTGTTTGGCTTGATATCAAACCTATACACATAAAAGGCCAGTTGCCTACGACTTACTATCTAAGTCTAATAAGACATTCTACCTCTTTGTTCTAGTGGTAGCATAGCACGACTGTCGCGCACGGGTCTCGGTTCGATTCCCGGGTCAAGCCGAAATCATTTTGTGGGTTTTAGAAACTTTCACAAAGCAGCCTGGAGTTTGGAAGTCGGCGGTGTTACACCCCCGTGCCTGGGAGGGCACGTAAAGCCGGCGCCCTCGAATGCTACTCAGAAGCAGTCGTAGTTATAATTCCACGTCTGAGGCCGTCAAGCGGATTTGAGAAAACTCTGACACTAGGGCTTGTTAGATGATTTAAACCTGCACCTCACTCGATAAGAAGAAGAAGAATACATTCAAATATTTTCCTAATATAAAATAATGTATTATTTTTATTTACTACTTACATCAACTCCTGCAATGGTTCCATTTCTTTTTTCATATCTTCGCTGACACTGAAAAATTCGGGCATCAAAGTCTTGAAGGTACATAGTTTATCTAGCCTCTCTTTAGCTCGTTCCGCAAGTCCTTTGGCCGTGATCAGGATTCTTTCCAGATAATCCCTGGCTGAAATAATTATTAATAATTGTGTTATCTATACATATAAAAATCAAAGTCCTGAGTCATACACTGGCTCATCATCAGGGCCCAAACCTGTGAACTTATAAAGCTGAAATTTTGCACAGAGGTTCATCTTAAGACTCTTACGTGAGATAAGAAAGGATTTCCCGAAATTACCACGGGAACGGGAAAAAACGGGATTATAAATTTTACACAGGTGAAGCCGCTGGCAGAAGCTGGTGATTAATAATAATTGACTTAATTACTCATCTTTTATCTAGTTGGAATTTGAAGGGCATGTTGTTGGAATAATTACTCTGTTACGTTATAATAGACTAGCTGTTTTTCCGCAGTTTCACCCGCGACCCGGGGGAACTTCTGCCTATACCGGGATAAAAAATATAGCTTATATTACTCGGGGATAGTGTAGCTTTCTTACAGTGAAAGAATTTTTCAAATCGGTTCAGTAGTTTCGGAGCCTTTATGGTACAAAACAAACAAATAAAAAATTGTTTTTTTCTTAGTTTAGAAAATAATTGACTTAATTACTCATCTTCTACCAAGTTGGAATTTTAAGGGCATGTTGTTGAAATAATTATTATGTTACATTGCATAATTGACTTTATTTGCTCGGTTTATATACGATCACATAATAATAATAGGTATTTAGATATTATATTCTGAGGTTCACCATTAAGTAAACTATTAGCATTGATATATTAATCAATGGCTATTATATTGTTTGAGTGAGATGTCTAGTCTTACCAAGGTAACTTTGTTGAAGGGGTCAGATAGGCTGTCACTTAATGTAAAGCCCTGGTTCTCAGTTGGGTCCAGTTAGGCTGGAAGCCAACCCCAACATATTTGGGATAAAGCTAGGCAGGTAAAGAGAACTTGTAAACGCATACAACATAGCTACATAAGCTTGTATAATGCCAAATTCCTTCGCAATTCTGAATTTATGTAGCCTATTATTGTCTCCTTGCGTATTTGTCCATACAAATTCTGTCGAGAGGCTTTGCTTGTCCTAATTCAACTACTATTGACTTTACATAAGTAACAAAATCGGTTCAGCCAAACTTGAGATAATCGTGACCATACATACAAGTCAAACTAATAACTTAAAACACATTTTAAGTCAGTTAAAAATAAATGAGAACAAAAGTCTAGGAACTGCACTTGGGTAAATAACTAACTTCAGAAATGCATGTTATATAGAGCGGGTTGTACGTATCTGGAGTGTGTTTACATTAATGCATATAAGTCCAAGGAGTATGAATCACAATCTTTAAATAGCCCAGTTATGTCCCAGTATCACCGGCATCATGTCAGTACGTACTCTTAAAACCACGTTATACTTTTTAAGTTCAATTTTCACAATAATTATAATATTTTTGGTGTATACTAGTATAACAAAGCAGAATCATTTTTTGTTTGTACACTAAAAGCTCCGATTTGAAAAAATATTTCACTGTTGGGAAAGCTAAACTATTCCAAAGCGACTTACTGCGGAATTCAATATCCTATCTATCTGTCGATTTGATTACTAAAGATGGAATTCGAAATTACTTTTGTATGGAACCAATATCAAAATTCAATCTCTAGTAGGCAAATCAATAGATAGCTAGATTATTGGAAACCGCCGTAAGATTATATTTTGTCCAGATACGGAAAGGAGTTCCCTTGGGACGCGAAAACCGCTAGGAACAGCTAGTACTATAATTATAATATAATTAAATACAATTCCATCTATTTATTTTCAAACATATTTTTTACATTTTTAAATATAATTATAAAAAAGAAAGAATATAAAATATTTAAAAATATAAAAAACAGGTGGCCACCGATATCGGGCACAGGGTCCAAGGTACCGGTGGTTAGGGTCCCAGAGATAGAAACCTCCTCACAATACGCGCCGTATCAAGGAGTACCGCCTTCTGAATCAGTCCCTTGACCCAGCCGCCTAACGAGAGCCTCGTGAGATGATAATACAATATTTATAAGACGAATAATATTGAAACTACTCACAAAAATCCTTCTTCATAAAATGCGGCTGCTTCTGCACCCAGCTATCCAAAATATCAATAGCTTCATCAATTCTTCCCGGTTTCTCCAAATTCAGTTCTTTCCTGACTTCTTCTAACGAATCAGGGTTAAACTTTAAAAGCGTATCTTTGCGAACACTCTCCATGTTTAACCCGTGCACACTGGTATAGAGTTAACCCGAAACTGAATAATTTATTAAGTATAGTGTACTTTTATTGTGGGTTTGAGATTATTCGATCAGAAAACTGGTTTGGTAACAATTAATGGTGTAGTTATTTTGATGAAAATGTGTTGTTTCCGAGTGATTATATTTTATGAGTTTACTTATTTAATCAAAAGGCTGGTTGGCGCTATGCCTGACCAAAAGCTGGCTATTACCTAGGATAAAAGATAAACATTGCTATCCAACGGGGCAATGCTGCCAGCCTTTTGGGCACGCTCCCAGTCGACAGCGATGAGGAGGAATTTTTTAATGCTTTTAAATTTTATTTTCTTTGTATTAGTTTTTGTAAATAAGCGTGTGTATAGTTTTTAGGGTTCCGTACCCAAGGGTAAACCGGGACCCTATTNTCTATATTATTTATAACCTGTTTTTGAGAATCAGGTTCTGATTAAGTACATGAAAAAAAGCTTTTTTTAATTAATAACAATAACTATCGTACAGCTTCATTTATAATACTATAAAGGTCATTGATATAATATGATATTATAGCATGTCTTTATCATGACATCTTTATGCTGTAAATCTATTTTTTTTTTACATAATTATACTTTAACTATTTTCGAGTGACTTTTTCTTTATTAAAAAAAAGAATGTTATAGCAATTATGTAAAGTTTAATTAAAATTATTTTGTCCACCCAAACCAAAGATTTTCTCATTTTTAGTCAATTCCTTCCAAATCTCCACTCATCTTAAAAAGTGCTCCTTTTGCGAAATGTACAATTTGAGAAGTGTACCATTTGCGAAATGTACCATTTGAGAAGTGTACCATTTGCGAAGTGTACCTTTTGAGCATGGTGTACCAAGTGCGAAGTGTACCAAATGCGCATAACCCCTAAAAATCTTGTTTGAACTGGCTTAATACATTATCAAGTGCAAGTCAGACTCGCGCTCAAAAAATCATTTTGTATGGTAGTAAGATTTTTATTTTTCCATTTATTTATTTAGAAACATATTTTTTACATTTTTAAATATGATTGTAAAAAAGAAAGAATATAAAAACAAAGTCGCTTTCTCTGTCCCTTTATCTCTATGTAGGTATATCCTTAAATTTTAAAACTAGGCAACGGTAAAATAAGTAATGGAGTAAAATTATTATTATAGTGTTTAGTCTTTTTTTGTTAAAACGGCAATAGATACATGATCTGTGAAAATTTCAGCTCTCTAACTACCATGGTTCACGCGATTCAGCCTGGTGACAGGTGGACGGGCGGACGGACAGCGGAGTCTTAGTAATAGGGTCCCGTTTTACCATTTGCGTACGGAACCCTAAAGCGGCGAGTAACTGGTTTGTGAAGGCTGTCCCTCCATGTATAATATACATATCTAAGTATTCATTCAACTATCTTTTTGTCTTTTTATTGTTCCACTGTAGACCACAGGCCTTTTCACACACAAACAGCGAATGAACTTTAAACACCACGCTTGCCCAGGCGCTTTCGCAATTTAAGACTTTAAAGTCAAGGTTACCTTAAAATATTTTCCTTTACCTTTTACTCGGTCATTTGATTTTTAACCGAGATATAGAAAAGTACTTATGAATTAGAATTGTTACATTGCTGTTTGTTTGGCTTGATATCAAACCTATACACATAAAAGGCCAGTTGCCTACGACTTACTATCTAAGTCTAATAAGACATTCTACCTCTTTGTTCTAGTGGTAGCATAGCACGACTGTCGCGCACGGGTCTCGGTTCGATTCCCGGGTCAAGCCGAAATCATTTTGTGGGTTTTAGAAACTTTCACAAAGCAGCCTGGAGTTTGGAAGTCGGCGGTGTTACACCCCCGTGCCTGGGAGGGCACGTAAAGCCGGCGCCCTCGAATGCTACTCAGAAGCAGTCGTAGTTATAATTCCACGTCTGAGGCCGTCAAGCGGATTTGAGAAAACTCTGACACTAGGGCTTGTTAGATGATTTAAACCTGCACCTCACTCGATAAGAAGAAGAAGAATACATTCAAATATTTTCCTAATATAAAATAATGTATTATTTTTATTTACTACTTACATCAACTCCTGCAATGGTTCCATTTCTTTTTTCATATCTTCGCTGACACTGAAAAATTCGGGCATCAAAGTCTTGAAGGTACATAGTTTATCTAGCCTCTCTTTAGCTCGTTCCGCAAGTCCTTTGGCCGTGATCAGGATTCTTTCCAGATAATCCCTGGCTGAAATAATTATTAATAATTGTGTTATCTATACATATAAAAATCAAAGTCCTGAGTCATACACTGGCTCATCATCAGGGCCCAAACCTGTGAACTTATAAAGCTGAAATTTTGCACAGAGGTTCATCTTAAGACTCTTACGTGAGATAAGAAAGGATTTCCCGAAATTACCACGGGAACGGGAAAAAACGGGATTATAAATTTTACACAGGTGAAGCCGCTGGCAGAAGCTGGTGATTAATAATAATTGACTTAATTACTCATCTTTTATCTAGTTGGAATTTGAAGGGCATGTTGTTGGAATAATTACTCTGTTACGTTATAATAGACTAGCTGTTTTTCCGCAGTTTCACCCGCGACCCGGGGGAACTTCTGCCTATACCGGGATAAAAAATATAGCTTATATTACTCGGGGATAGTGTAGCTTTCTTACAGTGAAAGAATTTTTCAAATCGGTTCAGTAGTTTCGGAGCCTTTATGGTACAAAACAAACAAATAAAAAATTGTTTTTTTCTTAGTTTAGAAAATAATTGACTTAATTACTCATCTTCTACCAAGTTGGAATTTTAAGGGCATGTTGTTGAAATAATTATTATGTTACATTGCATAATTGACTTTATTTGCTCGGTTTATATACGATCACATAATAATAATAGGTATTTAGATATTATATTCTGAGGTTCACCATTAAGTAAACTATTAGCATTGATATATTAATCAATGGCTATTATATTGTTTGAGTGAGATGTCTAGTCTTACCAAGGTAACTTTGTTGAAGGGGTCAGATAGGCTGTCACTTAATGTAAAGCCCTGGTTCTCAGTTGGGTCCAGTTAGGCTGGAAGCCAACCCCAACATATTTGGGATAAAGCTAGGCAGGTAAAGAGAACTTGTAAACGCATACAACATAGCTACATAAGCTTGTATAATGCCAAATTCCTTCGCAATTCTGAATTTATGTAGCCTATTATTGTCTCCTTGCGTATTTGTCCATACAAATTCTGTCGAGAGGCTTTGCTTGTCCTAATTCAACTACTATTGACTTTACATAAGTAACAAAATCGGTTCAGCCAAACTTGAGATAATCGTGACCATACATACAAGTCAAACTAATAACTTAAAACACATTTTAAGTCAGTTAAAAATAAATGAGAACAAAAGTCTAGGAACTGCACTTGGGTAAATAACTAACTTCAGAAATGCATGTTATATAGAGCGGGTTGTACGTATCTGGAGTGTGTTTACATTAATGCATATAAGTCCAAGGAGTATGAATCACAATCTTTAAATAGCCCAGTTATGTCCCAGTATCACCGGCATCATGTCAGTACGTACTCTTAAAACCACGTTATACTTTTTAAGTTCAATTTTCACAATAATTATAATATTTTTGGTGTATACTAGTATAACAAAGCAGAATCATTTTTTGTTTGTACACTAAAAGCTCCGATTTGAAAAAATATTTCACTGTTGGGAAAGCTAAACTATTCCAAAGCGACTTACTGCGGAATTCAATATCCTATCTATCTGTCGATTTGATTACTAAAGATGGAATTCGAAATTACTTTTGTATGGAACCAATATCAAAATTCAATCTCTAGTAGGCAAATCAATAGATAGCTAGATTATTGGAAACCGCCGTAAGATTATATTTTGTCCAGATACGGAAAGGAGTTCCCTTGGGACGCGAAAACCGCTAGGAACAGCTAGTACTATAATTATAATATAATTAAATACAATTCCATCTATTTATTTTCAAACATATTTTTTACATTTTTAAATATAATTATAAAAAAGAAAGAATATAAAATATTTAAAAATATAAAAAACAGGTGGCCACCGATATCGGGCACAGGGTCCAAGGTACCGGTGGTTAGGGTCCCAGAGATAGAAACCTCCTCACAATACGCGCCGTATCAAGGAGTACCGCCTTCTGAATCAGTCCCTTGACCCAGCCGCCTAACGAGAGCCTCGTGAGATGATAATACAATATTTATAAGACGAATAATATTGAAACTACTCACAAAAATCCTTCTTCATAAAATGCGGCTGCTTCTGCACCCAGCTATCCAAAATATCAATAGCTTCATCAATTCTTCCCGGTTTCTCCAAATTCAGTTCTTTCCTGACTTCTTCTAACGAATCAGGGTTAAACTTTAAAAGCGTATCTTTGCGAACACTCTCCATGTTTAACCCGTGCACACTGGTATAGAGTTAACCCGAAACTGAATAATTTATTAAGTATAGTGTACTTTTATTGTGGGTTTGAGATTATTCGATCAGAAAACTGGTTTGGTAACAATTAATGGTGTAGTTATTTTGATGAAAATGTGTTGTTTCCGAGTGATTATATTTTATGAGTTTACTTATTTAATCAAAAGGCTGGTTGGCGCTATGCCTGACCAAAAGCTGGCTATTACCTAGGATAAAAGATAAACATTGCTATCCAACGGGGCAATGCTGCCAGCCTTTTGGGCACGCTCCCAGTCGACAGCGATGAGGAGGAATTTTTTAATGCTTTTAAATTTTATTTTCTTTGTATTAGTTTTTGTAAATAAGCGTGTGTATAGTTTTTAGGGTTCCGTACCCAAGGGTAAACCGGGACCCTATTACTAATATCTCGGAAACCACTGAACTTTGCTCAGAGGTAAGAGTGGCTTAATTTGTTGCTCTTGGGCCCTTCTATCACCTCCTTCCAGATATACGTCGAGTTACAAGTAACCCTGTATAACAGATATCTGAAAACTGTGAAATTGGCACCAAATATTATTTATCCACTTCAGAGCTGCCATCTGCGTTTGTTTATAATCAATAACATTTAATACTCCTTTTTAATGGTAATATCCTTATTTTTCATTGCTTTTCTGAAGTCAGCAGTTATTTGACTTCTTGCACATATTTAGTTTTACAGATCTTGTTGAAAAGCATTACTTATCCGAAGTTGGCTGATAGCAGATCTTCTTCTTCTTATCGAGTGAGCTGCAGGTTTAATCGCCTAACAAGCCCTAGTGTCAGAGTTTTCTCAAATCCGCCTGACGGCCTCTGACGTGGATTTATATACGACTACTACTGAGTAGCATTCGAGGACGCCGGCTTTACGTGCCCTCCCAGTCACGGGGGTGTTACAGATCAAAAAAGGATATTATAATCCGGATGCGGGAATAAGTAATGAAATATTTTCCTATTTCACAAAAATACATAATTTCGCTAAGTCATGTTATTAAAATCTGTTTTGATATTTGAGACTATTAAATAAACCTAAATCATTGAAAATTAGTTGTAGGCAGTTTTTTTCTTGTTTTGAAACTTAGGATAGAATTTTAACAAGCGTATCATTTAATTAACAGAACTGAATGAAACACGAACTGTGAATATTGAAGTACTAAACCGATTATAGACGATGTGAATGGCTACTGTGGTATTATTTCATATCCTGACGAGATGCAAGTGTATCAAAATATTCTAACCACTTCTGGTGCTCCGTTATGTAGATTATAGAGTCTATATGAACAAAGGCTAGTACCCTGCAGTGGAACATAGGCATATCAATAGAAATGTTAGCAGTTAATAAGGCTGATGATGGAAACAAAGTCTGTTTTTAGGGTTCCGTACCCAAAGGGTAAAACGGAACCCTATTACTAAGACTTCGTTGTCTGTCTGTCTGTCTCCACCCTGTATCTCACTAACCGTGATAGCTAGAAAGCTGAAATTTTCACAAATGATGTATTTCTGTTGCCGCTATAACAACAAATACTAAAAATAAAAAATAAATTAAGGGAGATTGGGAAGTGGGTACGGAACCTTTCATGCGCGAGTCCAACTCGCACTTGGCCGGGTTTTTTTTTAACTGATGAAGACAGGCAGTAGGCAGACGACAGGCTCGTGTCGGCAGTGCACGTTGTGCCACGCACTCCTCAGAGAGAGTCAGCAAACCCCAGCGAGGCACACTAGGGCCAGAGCCTGCCAGTACTGCGGGATCATTCGAAAGAGTTACTGCGACCCAGGTACACAAAGAGCTCCAAAAGAACACGGTGGCCGGTGGGTTTTTAACCGACTTCCCAAAAAGGAGGAGGTTCTCCATTCGACCGTTTTTTTTTTATGTATGTTAATCCGTATCTCCGGCGGTTATAGACCGATTTGAGAAATTCTTTTTGTGTTTGAAAGAGTACGATGTCGGTGTGGTCCCATGGTAAGGAGACCAGGATCTGATGATGGGATCCTGGAGAAATTGAGAGAACTCTTCAAATTTCGTACGCTTTTTTACGTCGATGATACTATTACGGGACCGACTGTCACTGTGGGTGGGTATGGGTATTAAAGATATTGTAGTTTTAGACCCGAAAACTGAAAAGCATAAAATAAAAAAAACTTTTTACAAAAAAATATTTAATTACGAAGCTATCGACGATAGCTTGACACAAACAGACTTAATGATGTGTGTACGGATTAATTCAATTATCACGGTTAATTTTGATTATTTTTTGAGACTTTGGCTTCCTAAATATCGACAGATCAAAGACCGATATTTGACCTCCGTTGGACCTTGCTTTTTTTTCCTAATGTCTGTCATGAAGCTGATGATTTTGTTTGTTTGCTTGAACGCGCTAAGCTCAGGAACTACTTAGTGAAGCATTTTTTTTCACTTTAAATTAGCCTAATAAGCGAGGATGAGTTTAAATAATTTTTATTCGGGACTTTTTGACTTAGTTATATTCGAATATATCTGAATAGTGAACTAACAAGCATTGTGTAAGCCTTCTCTTTGTGAGATGAGTCCTGTGGCAAGCAGTGGGACGATAAAAAGGCTGATGATGATGAAGTCTAAAACCTTAAGCCAGATGTAAGAGAAACCATCTCCCACAGCTAGTCACAGAACTATTCATAAATTTTGTTACATAATAGACCAAAAAACTGCTATTCAAGAACCTAATATTACCTCGGTTTTCAAGAAATAAGCAAACACAATTGAAAGTTGTCAGCAAACATCTTATGTTGATGTTGATTTTTAAGCTGCATGTCATGTGTATTTGTTTTATGGAGTTCAAGGTCATCATGATGACCTTTGGAAGAGATACATTATAGCGAATAGAATTGTGGTATATATCACGAAAGAGAAAGAACAAGTGGAACTATCCTTGAGCTGTTGCCCCCGACGCAACTACCTATAGGCGCAGAATCGCAACACTCACTCAATGACATAAAAGCAACCTTATCCAAATTGTGTAGGGGAGACCAGGGACGAACGTAACAATTTTCAATATTGTCGTAATATCTCACAAACCTTAATATTTATTAAAATACTAATTGATACCTCTTATAGATTAGTCTTTCAGCTATCTTTCAACGCTAGTTTTAATACAAATGGTATTACGGATTACGATAAAAATGGCAAAATATAAAAGATGGAATTTGTTACAATTATCCCTACCCCTAGGGTTAGTTGTAACAGTGCAAAGGGATGGTTGTAACGAAGTAAATAAAGACTTATATACTTCCACAATCAACGTTATATTTATTTATAATGAGACTTTAATTTTTCACAATAATCAAAAACTAAACTTATATAGATTTCTTCAAAAATAAATCGAGGAATAAAAATTAGATCGCTTTTTTGTCGATGGGAAATCATCAGAGGACCACAGCACCAGATGTGGAGCGTGAGGGCGTGTGATACTTTTATTGACTAATACCCACCATGTTCCTTCTTGAGCCCTTTGTGTACCTGGGTCGAGGGCATCTCTTTCGAACAATCCCGCAGCCTCGGCAAGCTCTAGACCTAGTGGCCCCCACTGAGGTTTGCTGAATCTCTTTGAGGAGCGCGTGGACCAACGCGCAACGCCGACACGGGCCTGTCGTCCTCCTAGGAAACGTAAGGATGATGAGCCACCCGAAACTCACCGCCCACAGAACCACGCCTACGGTGGCCGGGGGTCAGCTCTCGACACCTGGCGCCGTGGTGTCTTCCACGTCTACTGTAGCGACCAAGATGAGTGATACAAATTCGCAATCGCTCCGCCACCTCCTTCTCTAGCATAACTGCTTCGCAGAAGGAGCCAAGGAGATTCCATTCCCTCTCGCCTCGCACCATGACTTGAACCAGGGCTGGGAAAGAGATGGCCGCCGCCAATTGCTGCTACAAAGATACGGCGGTGCTCCTCAGGCAAGGCACACCTCGACCGTGTCCGTGTCCTCTGGTTTGTGTCTGTCCCATTCGCACAGTGGTGACATCCGGGCGCCACATCCAGATCTTTTTTCTTCTTTTCTGTTTTGTTTTTGTTCTTTAGAACATCTCATGACTTTTTCGTCTCTTTGACAGCCTACAAGATGGGCTTCTTTACAACTTTGGCTCTATTTTTTCTTTCTTCTTGTTCTAGAATTTGCAGTTACACATACAAAACCCTATTGATCGTTCTTTTATGATCATTAGGCATGTTGAAATATATAAAAATATAATCAATTTTGTTTCAACTGTAAGATGTTCTAAGAGATACCATAATCGGGATGAAAGTAACAACTTGTTACTTTTATCCCTA
>NWSH02000085.1:12065355-12079078 GCA_002382865.2 Heliothis virescens
TCGCACGCGCCTCTCACGGCCACTGTGCATCAACCGCGTCGTACGACGACCCTGTACTGCTTACGCCATATAGTCTCTAAGAAAACACCTGTAGTCAGACAAAGCGACCAATTTTAAAGGGGTTAACACAGAAGAGCCCGTGTTCACCCGAAGGATAACCGGTGCAACCGAAGAGGACAGGCCGACAAGGATGGCTTCATCGTGTACCAGAGAAGAAAAAAGACCGAGCCTCAAACAAGTGCGGCATGGCACCGACCGGACCGAAGTACTTGCTGCGTCCCGCTGTACCAGTGACGGCGCCCGCTGTAACGTGTCCAGGCGCATTTAAGTCACTCTACTAAGGCCTGAAGAAGATTGTAGGAGTACATACAGAAAAACAAGTGACTTTGGAGGGTCAGAAGTTTGGAATCACGTCACAATGCGGATTTTAAATGCGCTTTGTGGTGAGAGTGCAAACTGAGCATCTCTCAAGTCATGGATCCGGAATTTTGGCCGAAAGGGTGTTGTTTTCCCGGCGATCCGTGGCGGATACCCGATACCGCGCGATTACCGACCCGACGCTGCACAATAGTATAATCGTGTATAATTATAAGTATATTTTGTATGTATTTCGTATATTTATATTTTTAAGCTGTATTTTGTTTATTGTATTGGTATATGCCTCAGTTGCCGAAATTAAATTAAATGAATGAATGAATGGAATATTGCTTGTGATCTCTCTCCGCGTGGTGTCGGATTGTCGTCCATCCGCTATGAAAGTGAGGCGAATAGGGAGTGCACCTATTCACAGCTAATGCTTGCACTTAATATGTGCTGCCGCAGCTGGCTGATCTCCTTTATGATGAGAACAGCGGCTGCGACCAGCCCGCTAATTTATAGCCACTCTCTGTATCAATTCGGCATTACTTAATTATGTTGTTCTAAACAGCTAAGTGGCTTCGTCCTACAGGAGCCACCTAATGTATACTTGGTTTATTAATAGCCTAAACGATGGAGTTGCAAGACAAACAATGAGCTGTGGAGGCAAGTGGCTAAGTAAAACGGATTGATCCAGGTTAAGGGTTAATCTGCTTAGATAATTGACTCACTTTATGCCAAGTGCGTCAAAAAGTTTTGTTTGACCTGGTTGTGCCAGTGTTTCGACACGCGTCGCCGTGGGAACTACTTCCCCGCTACGCCGGATAAAATATAGCCTATGTCTCGGGGATAGTCCTAGCTCAACAACAGTGAAAAGAATTTTTTCAATCAGTTTCAGTAGTTCGGAGCCTTTAAAGTAGGTTAATGTTGATTGGGTAAAATTTGACAGATTCGGTACCGTGAGTCCAGATTTAGTGCATAGTACCTACTTTAAGGCTCCGATACACTGAACTGATTTGAAAAATTCTTTCACTGTTGTGAAGCAGATCATCCCGAGTGACATAGGCTATATTTTCCGGGGCGGGAGTAGTTCCCACGGACGCGTGTGAAACCACTGGCGACACAGTTCAAACAAACTTTTTGACGCACTTGGCATAAGTGGTCAACTAAAGCAGCTTAACCTAACTGGTCAATCCGTTCGTAACTTAGCCACTTGCCCCAACTATTGTTGTTGCAACTCCATCGTTTAGGCTATTAATAAACCAAGATACGATTAGTGGCTCCTGTAGGACGAAGCCACTTAGCTGTAGAACAAATAATTAATGTAATGCCGACATGATACGAGAGTGGGGCTATGAAATTAGCGGGGCTGGTCGGCCAGCCGCTGTTCTCATATAAGAGATCAGCCAGCTGCGCAGCACATATTATAGTGCAAGCATTAGCTGTGACATAGTGCACTCCCTATTCCCTCACTTTCATAGCGCGATGGGACGACAATCCGACACCACCGGAGAGAGATCACAAGCAATAATTCATTCATTCATTCATTTAATTTAATTCAGGCAACTGAGGCCATATACAATACAATAAACAAAATACAGCTTAAAAATATAATATACTAATACATACAAAATATTACTTATAATTATACACGATTACTACTATGTGCAGCGTCGGCGTCGTGTATCGCGCGGTATCGGGTATCCGGCCACGGAATCGCCGGAAAACAACACCTTTCGGCCAAATATTCCGGATCCATGTACTTTGAGAGATGCTCAGTTGGCACTTCACCACAAAGGCATTAAAATCCGCATTGTGACGTGATTCCAACTTCTGGACCCTCAAAGGTCAACTTCGTTTTGATCTGTATGTACTCTACAATCTCTTCAGCCTTAGTAGAGTAATGCAGCCTGGACACGTACAGCGGGCCGTCACTGGTACAGCGGGACGCAGCAAGTACTTCGGTCCGGTCGGGTCAGTGCCGCACTTGTTTTGGCTCGGCCTCTTTTCTTCTTCTGTACCACGATGAAGCCATCCTTGTCGGCTCGTCCCTTCGGTTGCACCCGGTTATCCTTCTGGGGGAACAGGCAGCTCTTCTGTTTAACCCCTTTAACAATTGGTCGCTTGTCTGCACTACAGGTGTTTTCTTAGCGACTATATCGGCGTAAGCAGGTACAGGGTCGATCGCTACGCGTGAACGTGTGTCACGAGGCGGGGTGTAGAGGCGCGTGCGACGACGGCGGCGAGCAAAGCTTCGTCAGGCAGATATCGGCAGCTGGTGACACACTTGTGTTCGCCGACTCAAAACTACTATTGGAAGCAGTCTGCGCTCCCGCGACGAGTGTTCACCTTTGAGGCCTCTGGTGACCTAATTACTGAACCAACGTTGCTGTCAGTGATGTTATTTCTGCACGAGTTCCACAATGAATTTAATCTGAGCCGTCCATTCTGGACTGCATCCTTTGTATCTCGGCTTTAACGTCGTGATGTCCTTCAGAGCAGTCTTGGTTACATCGACTGATCGAACGTGACGGGAGGCAGTTTACTCAGCCTTCCGCCAAAGAAGTCAGCACGTCGTTCTGGTCGGTCCTTCTTCAACATATTCAAATAATGTCTTGAAGACTCTTCTCAGTGCCTCTTCTTGCGGCGAGACGGGCAATCGTGGTAGTTTTTCCAAGAGACTGGAACAGTAAAGCTTTGGCGCTGCTTGACATCTTCCATCCTTGAAATTGGATCGCATATTTGCATATGCTCACTCATCATGTAATCCATTGCATGGACAAGAACGCCAACAACTCGTTCACTATAAGTTTTTTGGAACTCATAGTATTACCGTGCAGCGGCTATGACTGCAACGTCTCTCCGATCACGGCGTGTATCAATCACCAATTCCAGACTCCGGGCTGCTTTTGTGAAAGTTTCTAAAACCCACAAAGCGATTTCGGCCCTGAACCTGTAGAATCGTATCCGACACCTCGTGCACAGCAGTCAAGTAATCTACATTAGATCAACGAATTCAGTCATATAAACTATAGAGTAACTTATTCTTTTTAAAACGTGATATATCAATCCATCTCGCGTTACTTATGGCCCCACCACAATGCAAAGCTTTTGTTTAAAATGAAAAGAGCAAGCTAGTTAACCCTCTGTTTGCCGGGGGCCCACGGGAGCGGGCCCAGGGGCCCACGGCGATAATGTTATAAATTTATTGTTTGCTTTCCGTCAATTTTGATTTGGGGCCCGTCAATTGGTTTTTTTATTGAGTCATGTCTGTGAATTTGTGTATTTTATAGTTGATTAATCTGTGGAAGATTTAAATAGTTGATTTTAACAACTTTTAGTGAAATAAACTAATTATTATTCAGCGGATTTTATGTTTTGCTGTTTGTTGCCAAAGTTCATGTTGGAGAGCAATGATATGGTGATGAATGATTAGAATATATTAAAGCTGTTTACGATTAGAGACAGCGTAAAAGTGAACACAAGTTTTTTTCCATGACATTAAAATACTGTATTTTAAAATAAAATAATACAGTAATTAAAACGAAATTCACAACAGTCCTCGAAACTACTGCAAACCAAAGTTCGAAAAATTCTTTCACGGTTGACACCCCTACACTCAACCCGAATAACATAACATAAGGCAAATTTTGGTCAAGATCACAGGAAGGGTTACCCGAGACGTCGGTTGAAACACCTAGTACAACAGAAAATGCTCCGCAAATTTAACCCACAAAAACTCAAATACAGTCAATATCCTTCTAAATGCATAAACAAACATAAAAGATACCCTTTTCATTTGAATCCCTGTTGACTGCAACGCGAGCCGACGCACGTGAATAGGCGATTAGAATAATAAATTACTAGATAATGAATACACCACTAAATTATTTTGGGCTGCCGGGGCCCTTCAGAACCGCCGCGGCGGTGACAAGGGTTAATGTTGCTAATCTCATTGTTTGTTTTTCGTGTTTGATTTTTTAATTTCTACATTAATTATTGTGAAAGTTTTAAATCTAGGCCTTCTATCTATACTAATTATTAAAAGCTGAAGAAGTTTGTTTGTTTGTTTGAACGCGCTAATGCTCAGGAACTACTGGTCCGATTTGAGAAAAATTTTTTCAGTGTTAGATAGCCTATTTGTCGAGGAAAGGCTATAGCTACTTTTTATCCAGGTGCACCGAAGTAGTTCTCACGGGACCGTGTGAAGGCCGCGCTGGAGAAGCTAGTACAAATAAAATAGTTACAATCAAAACTTTTCGGACGCATTCAATGTTTCTTAAAATTCTAGTGTTTCTGTCAAGTTTTGTTTTACCTTTGACTTTTTTTTTCACTGTATAAAATTATTAACTTTACTAAAATCCAGCCGTCGCACGCGCCTCTACACCGGCCACTGTGACATCACGCGTAGGTACGACGACCCCTGTGCCTGCTTACGCCGATATAGTCGCTAAGAAAACACCTGCAGCGCAGACAAAGCGACCAATTGTTAAAGGGGTTAAACAGAAACAGAAGAGCTGCCTGTTCACCCAGAAGGATAACCGGGTGCAACCGAAGGGACAGGCCGACAAGGATGGCTTCATCGTGGTACAGAAGAAGAAAAAGAAGCCGAGCCAAAACAAGTGCGGCACTGCACCGACCGGACCGAAGTACTTGCTGCGTCCCGCTGTACCAGTGACGCCGCTGTACGTGTCCAGGCTGCATTACTCTACTAAGGCTGAAGAGATTGTAGAGTACATACAGATCAAAACGAAGTTGACTTTGAGGGTTCAGAAGTTGGAATCACGTCACAATGCGGATTTTAATGCCTTTGTGGTGAGAGTGCCAACTGAGCATCTCTCAAAGTACATGGATCCGGAATTTTGGCCGAAAGGTGTTGTTTTCCGGCGATTCCGTGGCCGGATACCCGATACCGCGCGATACACGACGCCGACGCTGCACAATAGTAGTAATCGTGTATAATTATAAGTATATTTTGTATGTATTAGTATATTTATATTTTTAAGCTGTATTTTGTTTATTGTATTGTATATGGGCCTCAGTTGCCTGAATTAAATTAAATGAATGAATGAATGAATTATTGCTTGTGATCTCTCTCCGGTGGTGTCGGATTGTCGTCCCATCGCGCTATGAAAGTGAGGGAATAGGGAGTGCACCTATGTCACAGCTAATGCTTGCACTATAATATGTGCTGCGCAGCTGGCTGATCTCCTTATATGAGAACAGCGGCTGCCGACCAGCCCCGCTAATTTCATAGCCCCACTCTCGTATCATGTCGGCATTACATTAATTATTTGTTCTACAGCTAAGTGGCTTCGTCCCTACAGGAGCCACCTAATCGTATCTTGGTTTATTAATAGCCTAAACGATGGAGTTGCAACAAACAATAGCTGTGGGGCAAGTGGCTAAGTTACGAAACGGATTGACCAGTTAAGGGTTAAGCTGCTTAGATAATTGACCACTTTATGCCAAGTGCGTCAAAAAGTTTGTTTGAACTGTGTCGCCAGTGGTTTCACACGCGTCCCGTGGGAACTACTCCCCGCACCCGGATAAAATATAGCCTATGTCACTCGGGGATAGTCTAGCTTCACAACAGTGAAAGAATTTTTCAAATCAGTTCAGTAGTTTCGGAGCCTTTAAAGTAGGTACAGACAAAATCGGATCACGGTACCCGAATCTGTCAAATTTTACCAATCAAACATTAACCTACCGCTATTGTGATATGGTTGAAAATCTATTGCAGAAATTTGAGAGATTATGGTAACTTGATGTGCTGTCGTATATACAAACCACTTGACTTTAGAGCGTTTTCACATCTGTGGATTTTCCACTCGATTTGTACAAACAATTGACATCTATTTGTGCCAAATATGACGTTTAAACTAAGCGTCTAATTTTTACCGCTCAGAACATGTCGCGCGTATACGTTCGACAAAAAAATCCGATAATGTGAAAGGGTTGTTAGTCTATCGTATGCGATACCTCTCTATCTATAGGTTTCCTCAAGAAGTTTTTCCTTCGTCGTTTTTAGGGAGAAAAACCGGCGAAGCGCGAGTTTGACTCGCGCACGAAGGGTTCCGTACCATTATCTTTGAAAAGGGAACGTATCTATTACCTACAATTAGCCGAAATACAAACATTTTTATAAACCGCAAATTATTACTTTGTTTTTCATACAAATATATGAATAACAAAGTTATAATTTGCGGTTACATACTTTATTGTATGGGGACCCCTCTTAATATAAATATTTTTTTTAATTTGTTATTATAGCGGCAACGGAAATACATCATTTGTGAAAATTTCAGCTTTCTCGCTATCACAGCTTATGAGATACAGCGTAGAGACAGACAGACAGACAGAAGTCTTAGTAATAGGGTCCCCGTTTTACCCTTTTGAGTACGGAACCCTAAACATCATCATCCTGCCCTTTTTTGTCTTATTTGAGGTCGTCGTTTTTGGACAAATATGTCGAAAGAAATTGCGTAAAATTGCGTAGGTGTGAACGGAATGCCAACCTTTGTGTTACGATGACAAATTGCCTTGTAGTGTCCATATATGGTTGATAAATATGTGCAAATTACCTTATATGGTGTCTAATCTATACACAAGAGACCATGAGTGATTAAATATGCTATAGACCTTATTTTCAGGGTTCCATACTCAATCTAACAGACAGACATGTGTTGCTGGGGAGTTTGTTGCGCCACTTCTTCCCAACACAAACACATAGGAAGTGGTGAAGGGCGGGTGTTGGGGGCTGTCTCATGTAATTTTGACGTTTGAACAGTGCTGTTTTTCAGCCTTCTTTGAATAAACGCTTTTTGATTTTGATTTTAAAGGGTTATACGGGACCCTTTTATACTAAGACTTCGGTCACCAGGCTGTATTTTGTGAACCCTGATAGCTAGAGTAGTTCACAGATGATGTATTTCTGTTGCCGTTATAACAACAAATACTGATAACTATAAAAATTTAAAAAACCCCCGACACCGCTCCTAAATAGGTAGGCATGTGATACTTATGAAAAAAATCGTAGGTAGTAAGGAATAATTAGTTATTAATCTTCCCACTTTTACCCCCCAACTTTTAAACGGCTCAACCGATTTTGATCAAACATGTCTAAGAACACTTGCCCATAAGTAACCTTTAATACAAAAAAATTAAATTGAAATCACTGCATCCGTTCGGGAGTTATGATGCCACAGACAGACTGACAGACAGACTGACAGACAGACAGACAGACAAGTCAAACTTATAACACCCCTCTTTTTTCGTCGGGGGTTGATAACAAAATAAGAATTTTTGACAGAGCTCCCATACAACAAACGTGATTTTTTTGTACGGATCCCTTGGTTCGCCAGCCCGACTTGCATTTGGTCGGTTTATTTCAATGACATTTCGAACAAACCAGTTCACATAGTAAGTAAAAAATATCTCATACATATCTTTTGACCTACATTTATATCTCTTAAGTAAAAGCCACAAGGGTTCGATCGATCATAAGGTTAAGCAACGCTTGGTGCAGTCGGGCCGTGGATGTTTGACTATCTTGTCATAACGAATTCCTCCGTGTAGGACCCGACTGTCATTTGAATTGAACATCTTTGGCAGTCGTTACGGGTAATCAGAAGCAAGAAAATCTGACAACCAGTCTTACTTAGGGGTATTGGGTTAAGGACATCAGATAAGCACTTGCTCTGTGGCAGACTAGTGATCAGCTGCATTCGCTTAGACTGGAAGCCGACACCAACATAGTTGGGAAAAGGCTAGGCAGACGATTTTAGGTTTTAGTTTAGTTTTAGGATTTTATTTTTTTCCATCTTGTAGCTCTCAGTATCAAAAGAGTTTAAAGAAACATAAAGCACTCTATCGGCCAGTTTCTGAGGTTCCAGATAAAGTTCTGGATAACTATCTGACGGATCTTATCATAGAAATATTTTTAATGTTGACTACTTTTCTATAGCATTATCTGTCAGATAGCTATCTAGAACCTTATCTGGAACCTCTGAATTGGCCGTAACACTGGTATTCTCACATGACACCCCATGACACAACAAACAAGGGTGCACAAATATCGTCGGTGTCAACATGACCCTCCCGGGGCGTCAGTCACTCATTAACTTGAGTGTCACTGTCGGTCAGTGAAGGGTTAATTTCAAGTGAACGCTACAGGTTGGTTTTGGGTGTATTAAGGCTATTTTGATGTAGGGTTGGACAGACATACAGATACAAACGGAGACTATGGGCCCGTTTCACAGTTTCTATAAAAAGTTGTAAATCTTACAGATACTGACATAGAAATTATTTTATTTTTGACTTCTTTTCTATGGCAGTATCTGTCAGATATATAGCTATCAAGAACTTTATCTGAGACCTGTGAAACTAGTCCTTAGTATTTTTTTAATGCTAGCTATTTCCCGCAGTTTTACCCAAAAAGTAGTTTGTGTCCTTTTTCAGGCTTTAGACTATCTGTGAATCAAGCATATAAATCGAATCAGTAGTTTTGTCGTAAACGCGCGACAGACAGACAAAGATATCTACTTTCGCATTTACCTACAATATTAGCAGTTTCATAGTTTCTAGATAAAGTGTTAGACAGCTGACTGAAGATGCCATAAAAATGTTTTTAATTTGCACTACTATGGTATTATCTGTCACATAGCTATAAAGAACTTTTTCTAAAACCTGTGTAACAGGTTCTAAAACAGTGTAAAATCCTGACCTATATCCGACCTCTCTAAAGACATGATGATGATGGCGTCCTAGCCGATTGTCGGCCACGGCGGCTGTTCTCATGTAAGGAGATCAGCCAGCTGCGCAGGACATATTATAGTGCACAAGCATTTGCGCAGACACAGGTGCACTCCCTATTCCCTCACTCTCATAACCCGATGGGACGGCAATCCGACACGACCGGAGAGAGATCACGTGCAGGACCGACATTAACGTGCTCTCCGATCACGGGTGTATCAATCACCAACTTCAAACTCCGGGCTGCTTTGTGAAAGTTTCTAAAACCCACAAAGCGATTTCGGCCCATCCCGGGAATCGTCATGCGACAACTAGACAGTCAAACATTTACCCAATCATGGTACACCACAAAATACACACTTTCCTACTCTCCCACTCATCAAAATTGAATCAACACAGTGTCCTGACCCTAATAGACACGGACATTTATAAATGACATTAAATTAAGTGTCCCGACGGACAGTGACACTGGGGGGCAGTGATAGGGTTATGTCTTAGAGTGTATAATAAAATGGAACCGATATGAGCAAAACCTTTGTACAAAACAAAACCGATTTCAAAAAAAAAACACTGAAATGCATAAATAAAACTTTTCACATGGCTCTAGAAGTCGGTGTCTGCAGGTCTATTGACTGTGTTTATTTTGCCATCGACTTCTTGTAAAAGTTTTATATTTTATGCTTTTTGTGAACATATTATTTATAAAAAAAAAGATACGGTCGAATTGAGAACCTCTATGCTTTTTGGGAAGTCGGTTAACAATTTACGGAAAAAATCTGCCAAATTACGTGTGGGCGGCGCTAAATAGGGATTTTCGATCACAAAAAAACGTATAAAATATAAGTCGTGGTGGCTTACTGGGTTAAGCATCAACCTCTCAAGTATGGGTTCAATTAATTGCAAGAACAGACGCCAGCACATCAACCTCCCTCAATCTGTTATTCTTCAGTATATTTTCAACCTTACACAATATTGGAAGGTTAATGTTCAATTGGTAAATTTTGACAGATTCGGGTAGGTTGCCTTGCTGGCGTGTCTACTTATGACAGAGAGCAAGGCACTACAATGGCATCTCCAGTTGGTTATATATTCCAAGAGTTATATGGACTGTGGACACTCCACAGGTGGCAACTTGGGATACTCTGAGAGACACTTTGTATTTGTACCCCACGCGGGTGTAATAGGGTTAAGTGTGAAATCAGTTTATGAGATAATGTTCCCTTGGCAGGGAAGTTGTTTGCCAGCCTTCACGGAAAAACCACTGGATGGATTCTGATGAAACTTGGAAGAAGTATAGGTTATAAGGAACACTTGCGCGGTCCACAGCTAGCACGTGTTCGCGCACAAAGGTAGCAGTGTCGCGGACATGTTACAAATGTTCGCTCGCAATGTGTTACTGTTTGCTAGAGCGAGTACACCACGAGATACATTTGTGTGCGTCACAGTGCCGCACACCGGGGGACATCGGCTAAATCCATCGCTTTCATATTTCAGTAGCATTAAAAACTGCCTCGTTGGTCTAGTGGTGGCATAGCGCGCCTGCCGTGCCACGGGTCTCGGGTTCGATTCCCGGGTCAGGCCGAAATCGCTTTGTGGGTTTTAGAAACTTTCACAAAGCAGCCTGGAGTTTGGAAGTTGGCGGTGTTACACCCCCGTGCCTGGGAGGGCACGTAAAGCCGTCGTCCTCGATTGTTACTCAGTAGCAGTCGTAGTTATAATTCCACGTCAGAGGCCGTCAGGCGGATTTGAGAAAACTCTGACACTAGGGCTTGTCAGGTGATTAAACCTGCAGCTCACTCGATAAGAAGAAGAAGTATTAAAATATTACAGTCGCAGACAAACGGAGCATAAACAGGTAAAATTTTGCTACCCCCAAAATAAACGTTTTCTCTTTGAAATCAAAACAACTATCTGTCTCCCCTATTCGGTAATAACTTGTAAAATATTGCCGTATAATTGTCGCCACGGGGGTGCCGGTGCGGCGGGGTGAGGGGGGGAGTGACGTCACAAGTCACTGATCAAACATGACTGCGAATGTCAAGATCAGGCTGATAGGGTGTCCATGGACAGTAATAAATATGGGAATATTCCTCGTACTAATACATAATATACAGTTAAAGAGATTGTTTGTTTGTTTGTCAGGAAATACTTAGTCCGATTTGAGAAACTCTTTCAATGTTAGATAGCTAACTTATCGAGGAAGCCTACTATGTATCTCGTGGTGTACTCGCTCTAGCAAACAGTAACACATTGCGAGCGAACATTTGTAACATGTCCGCGACACTGCTACCTTTGTGCGCGAACACGTGCTAGCTGTGGACTCGCGACATAGCGTACAAAATTTTTGTCGCGAACAATTTTATTGGAATATCGCCATTACAATTACAGTAAATTACATCAATATTTACTTTCAAAATCATAATAAATATTACAATGGCTTTGTAGGTTTTATCCTAGATATAAAAAATATTTAATTTTAACAAGAAAATCCCATTTTCTTCTAAAACCAATGTCACCTTACACAGGTGAGACCCCGCGGCGCGAATCAAAAATAAGTAACTTCGAAATTATAACCACCTTACAGATACACTTACCAAACTGATTGCCACACGATTTCAAACCTTAATTCTATACAAATAGAAGCCACAACTTTTGACAAACATTTTAAGAACCGCAAATGATTTTGACAAATTTAGAACATGCGGTTCTAAAACCGATTTTGCACACGATAATAGACTTTATGGCTCAGAAAATAAGGGTGTGTGAGTACTTTTTGGTTGGTAGTGAAATATGGTATTTTAAGATAGGGCTGTCAATATTTTGAGTTGATTATAAGATGAAAAGAAGTCAAATTTCGAAGTCTCCGCGGTTGCATCCGTTTTGAGGGTAGGCAGAAACCCCGCTGAGTTAGAAGATTTCAATATTATTGGTATATGACAGTTTGAGGGGCTCGTGGTTAAGTAGGTAATAGACATATCTATCGAAGGTTAAGCAATAATTGCTGTTATTTGGTTGATGGGTGACCAAGTAGAAGAGCTCGTGGTTAAGTCAAAGCCGCGCGGATCGACCTATCTAAAGTTAAGCAATGCTTGGCGCGATCGGTCCGTGGATGGGTGACCATCTTATCGTAACGAGGTCTTCTTTGTTATATCTGTCAAATTTACCAATGGAACATTAACCTTCCTCTATTGTGATAAGGTTGAAAGTCTATTGAAGAAAGACAGATTGCGGTAGGTTGATGTGCTGGCCTACATTAGGTATTGCTACGCGTGTAAAAACCGAGTGGATATTCCACCAGTGTGAAACCGCTAATTCTTCAATTTACCAAATGACTATATCCAATCGGTTGCCATAGCAACAAAATAACAAGGGGTCATTGGTTTCTAATTAATTTAATTCGGAACTAATGGGGGTTGTTTGCATTTTGCTCCATTCTTTTGTTTCGCAAACTTTTGAAACACGAACATCGATTCTCAAATGCATCCACGGCTTTTCTATTTATAAATAAATATTACAGTAAAAAGGTACTTTAAGTTTCATTTTGCTCCACGAATAATTTAAATAGAAAATTATTTTAAATATTTTTATGTCTCAATGTTCCCCACGTAAAAAGCAACGAAATATTAAAATATTAAAGTTTCATTTTCTTCCATAACATCTTGCTGAGGTACAGTCGGTATAAAAATGTTATGCATCGTGACAACTGAATAAGGATAAGTGGTTTATTCTTTTAAACGCATATACGATGAAACATTAAGATCAGCATAAAGGTTTCGTATTAAATATATATCGATGGACATTCAACTATAAGTACTAGGGAATCATAACTGAATTGGAAGACCTTCCTCTATTGAATAAGGTGAAAGTCTATTGAAGAAAGACAGATTGCGGTAGGTTGATGTGCTGGCCTACATTAGGTATTGCTACGCGTGTAAAAACCGAGTGAGTATTCCACCAGTTGTGAAACCGCTAATTCTTCAATTTACCAAATGACTATATCCAATGGTTGCCATAGCAACAAAATAACAAGGGGTCATTGGTTTCTAATTAATTTAATTCGAACTAATGGGGGTTGTTGCATTTTGCTCCATTCTTTTGTTTCGCAAACTTTTGAAACACGAACATCGATTCTCAATGCATCCACGCTTTTCTATTTATAAATAAATATTACAGTAAAAGGTACTTTAAGTTTCATTTGCTCCACGAAATAATTAAATAAGAAATATTATTTAAATATTTTTATGTCTCAATGTTCCCACGAAAAAAGCAACGAAATATTAAAATATTAAAGTTTCATTTTCTTCCATAACATCTTGCTGAGGTACAGTCGGTTTAAAAATGTTATGCATCGTGAAATGAATAAGGATAAGTGGTTTATTCTTTTAAACGCATATACGATGAAACATTAAGATCAGAATAAAGGTTTCGTATTAAATATATATCGATGGACATTCAACTATAAGTACTAGGGAATCATAATGAATTGAGAAGCAGATGTATAAGGCGACTTACCTTAGCGAAATAATGGTCACAAATAAATATAAAGGGTTGAAATTGAATCATTATTTGTTAGACAAGTACCAGGATGGCAGAAGTCTACGGAGATGATTGT
>NWSH02000085.1:12082295-12095834 GCA_002382865.2 Heliothis virescens
ATTGCTTAAATGTTATCACTTAGTTATGCACAAACTGTTTTTCTTCAGCATATCGACAGAATGTGTTATTAGAAAAGACAGATTTTTGTATTAACTATTTTTAATAAAAAAAGTTTTAATTTTTAATTTTTATAATTGATTATATTTTGATTACGATAATATAACAAGTTATTGAGAATCACTGCACTGTTTGATTTTTTATTCTAACGCACATGATTTAAAACTGATTTTCCTGCTGACTGTACTGACAAAATGCTGTCCAAATATAATATTTATTTTTATAATGCTTTGACGAAAATGTGTGGAGCAATTTGAGAACTAACCCATTGTATTATTTGTTTTCGAAAATACAAAATTCTTTTTCAATTTTAAGGTCGTGGGGCAAATTGAGAAACGATTTAATTCTTATTTTAATTTAATATTTTTGTCGTGGATGACTTTGGGAATACTTCGTGGATCAAAATGAGAACAACCCCTAATGGTAACCTTGACGGTAACTAATTTAACACAAGTTTAGAATGGCTATAAATAAATAAATATATTTTGTTTATTTATTTCACTAATTGATATTTGGAAGAGCTCGTGGCTAAGTCAAAGCTGCGCGGATCGATCAATCATAAAGTTAAGCAACGCTTGACGCGGTCGGTCCGTGGATGGGTGACCATCTCGTTATAACGAGTTCTTCCGTGTTTCGGAAGGCACGATGAATGGTGGGTCCCGGCTGTCATTTGAATATCTATGGCAACCATTAGGGGTAGTCAGAAGCTAGGAAGTCTAACAACCAGTCTTACCAATGGGTATCAGGTACCACGGGTTGTGGAGATCAGACAGGCAGTCACTCCATGTGACACACTGGTTCTCAGCCGCATCCGAATAGACTGGAAGCCGACCCCAACGTAGTTGTGAAAAGGCTAGGCAGATGATGACTTTAATGATTGATATTTGAGGACAAACATGTTGTTCAAGCCATTAGGCTCCCTATTTGCGAAGAATGCAAAGATAAGTTTATTATGTAAGTAGGAATATATTCGGTCGAATTGAGAACCTCCTTCTTTTTGGGAAGTCGGTTCAGAACTCCAGGGTTGTTGCAGTCCTGTAAATAAATCTCAGTCCAGCTTGTGATCTCTCTCCGGTCGTGTCGGATTGCCGTCCCATCGGGTTATGAGAGTGAGGGAATAGGGAGTGCACCTGTGTCACAACTAATGTGCAGCCACTATAATATGTCCGCAGCAGCTGGCTGATCTCCTTATATGAGAACAGCCGTCGCTGCTGACAATCGGCCTTGGACGCCATTATCATTAAACGTGGTTAAGTCAATTTTATTAGGTCAGCCGTCGGATGGGTAACTATCGCACTCAAAATACGATTTAACTTTCAGTCACTGCAGTATATCTTAGACAGTCGTTACGGGTAGTCAGAAGCCAGAAAGTCTGACAACCGGTCTTACCAAGGGGTTGGCCGGGTAACTGTGTTGTGGAGATCAGAGAGACAGTCGCTCTATAACACACTGGTATTCAGCTGCATCTATTAGACTGGAATTCTCGCATAGGAAAAATATTACATACAAAGTTAAATATACCAACATACCTATCTATATGTATGATTAATACTTAAGGCTAGTTTCACAGGTTGCAGATAAAGTTCTAAATAGCTATCTGATAGATTCTGTCATTTAAATGTAATCAAAATTAAAAAATATTCATTTTTACGGCTTTATCTGTCAATAGCTATTTAGATCCTGTGAAACTGGACGTGAATATCTATAATTATCATACCAACCTTCTAAAAAATAAATTACTAAACAAAAATCACCACACTTCAATACCACAAGCACTTATTCAAAAAGGTCACACCGACACTCAATAAGACACTCACTTTGGACTTTTTTGAAAATTTTCAAATACTAGAGAAGTTATCGTGTAGCCTGAAAGATACGTACTGACATCATAGGTGGTTTTAGTGGGCGTGGCGGATTTTAGCCCCGCCCTTTCAGAGGGGTTGGTTTTAAACCACGCCTTATCAACTTGATGGAATATTTAGTACCTAACAAAAGGGGTACAAAATCCCTTTGCTTTGTTTAATGGGTGGGGTAGTATTTTTGTTTAAAGGGGTAGTTTTTTTCTACTTTCAAATTTCGGGGAAATCAGACAAAAAATATACGAAGAATTGTTTAAGATATGTCAGTTGAAACCTTTATCGTACAGACGACAACACACTAAGCAACCTCAATCTGTCGAAGGAGAAACCTAATTCTGGGCCTGAAAACCTTTTTTGGCGTCATATGTACAAAAAAATCGTCTATTTTTCGTAATTAAATTATTTAAAACTTATCCATGTCAGCGATGGCCAAGTGTCGAAAGTAATTAGATTTCTGTACATAAAATTCTAGGCCACGAAACCATAGCTCGCTTTCTAAACACTCTAACTTACGGCCAAATTCCAGCCCTGTAGCCTGTGTAACCCAAGTTTGTACAGATTTTAAGTTTCTCCTTTCTGCAATAGATTTTCAACTTTATCAACAACAATAGTGGAAGGGTAATGTTCGATTGGTAGAATTTGACAGATTCGGGTACCGTGACCTGCAGTTGTCTGTACATACCTATGGTACATACCACCGAATCTTTTTTGCAGTTAGGTAACAGCTGTCAATTTTCAGAACAAGACTGATTTACTGACTAACAGCATAATTATGTCAACTGCGCCAAGAATCGGTCCGACCATAATAAGATTTATTTGTCTAATATACTATCCCAAGTAGGTTATTTAACTTACGTTTATAATAGCTATTTGCCGCGGTTTTACTCGAGTTTTGTGGAAACTGCTTCCCGTACCCAGATAAAATATAGCTTATGTTACTCCGGGGTAGTGTAGCTTCCCAACTGTGAAAGAATTTTTCTAATCGGTTCTCCAATTTCGGATTCTTTAGGGTATGTACATAGATATTTTAAAGAAGGAGATATGCCCTGTAGACGAAAATGTATCGGATACCTGTGTCTCCAGTTTCCCCTACCACACGGCAACTACTACACGCGCGGTTTAGCAAAAGCAATAGATACATTGCTTGTCTGATCACTGAGTGACAAACTTGCGTAGTTGTGAAGGAGCAATGTATTTATAGCAAAACAGTGCAGACTAGTTCGCGGAGACAGCCTTTACGAATTATTTGCGGTACGATCGCCTGTTCGAGGAGACAGCGACACGCCCACTTACCACTTCTCCTGTTATTAATATTTCTGTGGGTATGTACAAACGAACAGGTGTTTCCTCTTTATAATATAATTGTCACGGTAAATGCGAATATTGCGGTAATTATCTATAGATTATTCTTCTTTTCATCACTCGCTGCAGGTTTAATCACCTAACAAGCGCTAGTGTCAGAGTGTACTCAAATCCGCCTGACGGCCTCTGACGTGGACTTGTAACAACGACTGCTACTGAGTAGCATTCTGTAGCCGGCTTTACGTGCCCTCACAGGCACGGGGGTGTCACACCGACAACTTCCAAACTCCAGGCTGCTTTGTGAAAGTTTCTTATAAACAAAGCGAATTCGGCCTGGCCCGGGAATCGAACCCGAGACCCGTGGCAGAAGTCGCGCTATGCGACCCCTAGACCAGCGAGGCAGTTTATATGTAGATATAGATTATTGCTAAGTAAACACGTTATTTTCTTCATACTTGGTTTTCTAAGACTGTGAGTTATTTCTAGATACGTAATAACTGGCAATTATATCTAACTAGTTATGCAAATAGCCAGTATTACTTAGAATAAGTATGCTACTGTTTGTATACCTATAATGTTCTGGAAAGATTCCATGTAGATATGTCGCAGTCGAAATGCATAATCCGCCGTATTACATTACCGCCAGCCGTTATCAAAATCAGGGCCGTTATGTATTACGGCGGGTTAACGATTAGCTGGATTGTCATTGCCACAGAACATATAATCCTTTATATGTTCTGTGGTCATTGCGATACGTTCTACACTTTGGCGGCTCACGTTCAGCCGCATTGCACATTGTAGGGTGACCATGTGATAACGAAATAAAACAAGTTTTAATTGAAAATCAATTTTAATGAGAAATCTTGTACTTGGATATAGCGCTGTACCTCGTGTTGCGTAGGTGCAAAAGTATAATTCTGAAAACTAAAGAATTCAAAAAGCTCNTTTACCGTTAGTTTGATATGCATATGGTTCGAGTCAATATGCTAGTACAGACGACAGCACATCGAGTTACCACAATCTGTCAAATTTCTGCCATAGATTTTCAACCTTATCACAATAGTGGAAGGGTAATGTTTGATTGGTAAAAATTGACAGATTCGGGTAGGTTGATCTGCTGTCTGTCTGCACAAAGATATCATATAGGATTATGTATGCCAAGGAACTTTTATTTCAATAAGTAGTTCATTTATTCCTTTATTGTTGCTGTTATGTAATTGCTATGCATAAGACCTCAAAAGTAAACATTTTTAATATTAATCTGCCACAATTCTATTCTAACACATAATAATTCTAACGATATCTTAAAAAGTACATACGTATTCATAATTATTTCATCGATAAAGTCGTTTATTGAACAGTCATAGCGCCAATTTGCGAACATAGAGTTTTACTGCTTTTTGATACGCTACTCAAATTTTAATCTCGATTTAATTACTGAAATGAAATTAGCCTCTTAACACGCCATAGGAATTCATAAGACCATTAAAACACGTCCAGTTTACAACAAATCAATATTTCTATTATTTTGAACTATGTATCGTTTATTTCGTTTGACATAATATCACAAAGATACTCCAGATACTCCATACGCATTAATATCCAAATTCTTCCAGGAATGCGGCAACTAAGTCACAACGTATTGTGACTATGTATGAAAAACAATGCCGCAAACCTGGCGGGACTAAGCCAGTCCTGTTATTCATGACTTTTGACAACCCCTAGTGAGGCACATAACACAACGTGACTTGGATCCGCTTTGGTCCAAGGTATTTTAAACTTGTCCCTATGTGAAATACAATCCTATGCCACTGTGCTGCACTTTTTACACAGCTGTATATTTAAGTCAGATAGGCATATGTGGCGTGGCGTAGGTAGAAGTTTCTTGTTTGTTTGTACCCTAAGGAATCCCAAAGTACTGAACCGATTTGAAACATTATTTCACTTTAAGGAACACATGCTACATTTTATCCCGGTACGAGAAGTAGTTCCCACACACAGACAGTAGAGGAGACAGCTAAAATTTTATGAAGTAATATAGATTTATTAAAAATCCATCTCCATCACAGGTACTTCATTAAATTTGAAGAATCAAGTGACAATGTGTGTAGTTACCTGTCCTTGAATTTGATGTGTGGCAAATGGATTGACAGCGACGGGCGACGACTGGTGGGGTAGCGCGCTGTGTGGCGAACACCCGGGTGGACTGCGACCCATACTTCCGCACGCGCCCGCGTAACCGAGCCCGCTCGGCGACTGCGTTAACCATGAGCTGAAAACGTTTAAACACCATTTAACGAAATGTTACTCAGAACGAAGCAACGAGTAATTTTAAACAATGCTCTTTAGAATGCAAGGCGCTTCTCTAGGTTTAAATAGATTTCAACGTGAGGTCTTTGTGAAGATGTTGTTGCAGACACAATTGCTAATTGTCTAATCTGTCCAAAATCATACAGCATTAAGAGAAACCCGTTTTTTAGCTGTTATTTATTTTACACATTATTAGGCTACTTGTAGGCAAATAAAATAGTTTCTAACCTTGTGGTCATATGTGTAAAAAATAATCTAAGTTGACTGTTGAAAAAGTTTTCACTTCGAAATAGTAATTTCATATGTAACTATAGCGAAACTTCAGTGTCATTTAATGTCATGTTTAGTAATTACTACTGACGAAGTTAAGGCCACTGCCATGATATGCGAGTAGTGGGGAACGTAGGCAGCGGAGACGACTATAAAATACTTAGTCTGGTTCATATATATCATCCATTTTTTCGTCAAAACATTAAAAATCTTATACTCCGAAAATTACGATAGAAGTATCATCCGATTCGTATTATCACGTAGAAAGTTTAAAAAAAAGTTTGAAAAGGCGCTGAAAAAAAATACAAGAGTTATAAATATATTAGTCAAAAAAATGAGGTTTGGTTTTTTTACATGTGAACTAGACTTATGCGCGGGACGGGATCATCTGCCAGAAAGTGGTGGTTCAATACTATGGGATTCATTTTATTGTTCCTTTTCAAGAAAACTGTCATGTATAGAAAAGAGTTTCATTATACCTTGTGATGTAGGTTGTCTTTGGCTTTCAAAATAAATCTGCCGCCGAGTGCTTTCGAGTGCTTTGTATTATTTCAGATTGAAGAAAAGTAGAATAAAGAAGGAGGATGAAACAGCGTGAAACGACTAGTATTTTCAACCGAATTCCCAAAAAGGAGATTTTCTATTTGGAAAATTCTTTCTTTTTATGAAAAGGCATAGGTAGGTACTCGAAGTTTAGTCCCATTGTCACCACGTCACGATATAATGATGGAAACCCTAAAAAAAGGAATCTCTACTTCGATATATAGCAACTACCAAGTGTTTGGGCTTATTTTATTCCTATTTACGAGATCTTTGCACCGAAATATGTTATGACTTCTATTTTAGACCTGAGAATGAAGATAAAGTGTAGTTTAAGGAACTTTACGGTTAATAGCACCTACCTTGTGTTTGGGCTTATTTTATTTGTGATAAGGACATTAAATAATTATAGGCTACGACTGCCACAGTTTGATTAGGTATTAAACAGCGTCAAATAAAATTTACATAATCTGCTAGTACTATAATGGTAACTGACCGTCAACACTTGAACACGACGGCGATAACAAGTAACAGGTGTGTTACGGGTGTAATCGCGCGCAGGTCACACCAATTGACCTTTTTTTTTTAAATGACGTTTGGTAACATTAGTAGGTACACCTATTATTCACTGAAATAAATATTTAAATAGAAACAGGTAATCATTTTATGTTCGTCCATGCGAAACTTAAAATTGTCGGTACTTAATAGTATGAAAATGTC
This sequence comes from Heliothis virescens, assembly GCA_002382865.2. Classification (NCBI taxonomy): domain Eukaryota; kingdom Metazoa; phylum Arthropoda; class Insecta; order Lepidoptera; family Noctuidae; genus Heliothis; species Heliothis virescens. The sequence continues at coordinate 12,089,355 of NWSH02000085.1, forward strand.
GGCAATTAAAATGAAAACCTTGAATGGTCTTAAAAGTAGCCGTGGCAGAGGCAAAGATAAAGCGGGTAAACTCCGCCCATCTTACCTGATTGCGACCAATAGCACATCAGTGCTTTTAAACAATTGTTTGCCATAATTGGAGTCGATTATATTATTAATTTCTTGTCATTCCAATGAACGTCATAGCCTCAACTTTATGGGTTGATACTAAAAAATAATCTTATTAATAGTCAGATTGGTTATTTGCAGCCAATGATAAATATATGTTTATCTATATGATGTTATGAAACATGAGATATCTTGCCTTGATGTTATTTAATACGATAAATATATCTATGGTTTCGAGTAAATAAAAAGCATAATAGGAAAAAATGGGCGTCTTCGGTTCAAAGATTATGTTAACCAACACACAAAATAATTATTATTTACCATTTTTTACTACGGTTTTTTTTGTTTAAAGGAATAAGGTATCATTCGAGAGTAAATTGTCGTTTACTCCAGAATTAACAATGTTTCTGTATTACCAACTACTAATCCAAGAGTAAGTTTACTAAACCGGAATAAATTTTATAATGCCGATTTTGTGGGTATAGCAAGCTTATCATCATCTGCCTAGCCTTTTCCCAACTACGTTGGGGTCGGCTTCCAGTCCAACCGGATGCAGCTGAAAACCAGTGTTTTACATGGAGCGACTGCCTGTCTGACCTCCACAACTCAGTTACCCGGGCAATCTGGCACCCCGGTAAGACTGGTTGTCAGTTCTAGCTTGTGACTAAGCCATAACGACTGCCAAAGATGTTCAAATGACAGCCGGGACCCACCAGTTTTATCGTGCATTCCGAAACACGGAAGAACTCATTATCGTGTTGTCCGGGTGACTGTGTTGAGGAGATCAGACAGGCAGTCGCTCTATAACACACTGGTACTCAGCTGCTACAGTTAAACTGGGAGCCGACCCCAACGTAGTTGGGAAAAGGCTAGGCAGATGATATATTTATTTATTTATTTATTTATTTATTTATTTAGGTTAGCCAACAATTGTTTACACATAACATTACATTTCGAATTGACATATAAACATTTGTAAGTGTAACAATCACTTATAGGCTAACACCACATGCACTATAGGTAAACGGCTTGACTAAATTAAATTAAATAAGATTAGTAGGGATACAAAATTAAATTAAATGATTTGTTTTTTTTTTTATACAGTGATCAATCAGTGTTAGTAAGTGAATTATTTAAAAATACTTTAACAATTTTGCTTAAACTATCCTGGTTTATGTCCACTAAATCACTGCAACTGTTGAAAATCTTACATAATCTAGGTATAGGTGAGTTTGTGCCAAGGACAGACCTTCGTAGGGGTGGGCATAATGGTGTGATGATATTTCTCGGATACCTGGATGGAGCATAGAATCTAATAAAACTTAATAATTTAGGGCAATCAATTAAACTTCTTACTATTTTATACAAAAATATTGCGTCGGTGACGTTTCTGCGTGTGGATAGGGTATGCATTCTAAAGTGATGTAGGCGTATTCTATAGGAGGGTAACTTCTTAGCTTTCCCTTCACAAAAAGCTAGGTGCCACATAAATCGCTTCTGCACTCTTTCTAACCGCAGCATATGAGTGGCATAGTGTGGTCTCCATACAACGCTGCAATATTCTAAGACACTTCGCACTAGACTGTTGTACATATCCTATATTATACATAGGTATGTTACTCATTGAGTTTATTCTAAGAAACTTAATTATTAATTCATACTCGTGTTGTTTTGATATTAAAATAAGAAAAGGAATATTAACTTCGTGCAATATTATAATACTAGCTTCCGACCGTGGTTTCACTGGCATCCCGAGGGAACTACATCTGTCACTTCTATAATAGGTCCTACATATTCTAATGTATCTATTTATAATGTAAATGTGTCCCTTCTATCTATACTAATATTATAAAGCTGAAGAGTTTGTTTGTTTGTATGTTTGTTTGAACGCGCTAATTTCAGGAACTACTGGTCCGATTTGAAAAATTCTTTCGGTGTTAGATAGCCCGTTTATCGAGGAAGGCTATAGGCTACTTTCTATACGGGTGCGAGCAATAGTTCCCACGGGACGCAGGTGAAACCGCTGGCGGAAGCTAGTAAGCTATATTTCAGCCAAGTTACATGAAAATGCGTTAAGTAGTTTTTGCATGAGAGAAGAACATACATACCTACATACGTACGTGTTTGTAGATAATATTAGTAGGATTGATATTTTTAATAACCTTTAGGTTTTAATTGAACAAAAATACCAATTTGGTAAAGTTGGGGTTTTCCTTTTAAGTACCTATGTAAACATTAACTGCTGTGATTACCTGTTTCTTGCGGTTTTCTATAGTACCTATATCCCGCACCCGGATAAATCACAGGCTACCTACTAGTACCTACCTATAAAGGTCAGGTATCTCCTTAATTTTTTTGTTGCTCCTGAGGTGGACTAGTGGGTAAAGCACCAACCTCTCAAGTATGAGTGTGTGGGTTCGATTCCAGGGCAGGCAAGTACCAATGCATCATCTGCCTAGCCTTTTCCCAACTACATTGGGGTCGGCTTCCAGTCTAACCGGATGCGGCTAAGAACCAGTGTTCCACATGGAGCGACTGCCTATCTGACCTAACCCAGTTACCCGGGCTACCCGATAGTCCTTGGTAAGACTGGTTGTCAGACTTTCTGGCTTCTAAAGAACTACCCGTAACGACTGCCAAAGATTTTAAAATGACACCCGGGACTGAATTTAACGTCCTTTTGAATATTGAGGAACTCGTTATCCGCAGATCGAGCATGCTTAGCGTTATTAAGCTTAATAATCGCTCCCGTGTGGCTGTTACTTAGNCGGGACCCACCAGTTTATCGTGCCTTCCGGAACACGGAAGAACTCGTTATGACAAGATGGTCACTCATCCACGGATCGCGCCAAGCGTTGCTTAACCTTATGATCGATCACATAAACAAGATACGCGCGAAAAAATTTAACTTCTTGAAAGTTGTGTAATTAAATGTCTGCCCAAAGTCTATCTTCGAAACCGCTTGATAGCCAATATTATTAACAAAAAAAATTAACATACTACTACACAGCAAAAAATACTACCAATATACAAAAACGTTGATTAAAATCTACACACGGACATTTAAAAAACCGGCCAAGTGCGTGTCGGACTCGCGCATGAAGGGTTCTGTACCATTATCTATGAAAAATAAACGTATCTTTTACCTACAACTAACCAAAATACAAATTTTAATCGGCTACAAAAAATAACTTTGATTTTTCATACAAATGTATGAGTAACAAAGTTATAATTTGCGGTTTAACACTTTTATTGTATGGGGACCCCCCTTAATTTTTTTTAGTAAGTACTTTTTATTAAAAAATATATAATTTTTTTTTTTGTATTTTTAATTATAGCGGCAACGGAAATACATCATTTGTGAAGATTTCAGCTTTCTAGCTATCACGATTTATGAGATACAGCCTGGAGACAGACAGACAGACAGCGGAGGCTTAGTAATAGGGTCCCGTTTTACCCTTTGAATACGGAACCCTACAAAAACAGTGCATTGACCACTTAATAAAAATTGCGACACGCAATATAGCAACGTAACTAACAAAAATATAACCATCTCTCTCTAACCAATGCAGTATTGTATATTCTATCTCTTTCGCGCGTAGAGTTGTGCGAATTTCGTGTTCAAATTCGACTCACGCGCATCGGAGCGACAATAATGTCAGTTATTGTCACAGTTAAGTAAATATGTGTTATACAATAGTTAACTGGTGTTTAACTTTCAAAATGTTAGGTTAGTGGTTATTTTTAACCGACTTCCCAAAAAGGAGGAGGTTCTCAATTCGACCGTATTTTTTTTTTATGTATGTAAGTATGTTAATCCATATCTCCGGCAGTTATAGACCGATTTGAGAAATTCTTTTTGTGTTTGAAAGATTACGATGTCGGTGTGGTCCCATGGTAAGGAGACCAGGATCTAATGATGGGATCCTGGAGAAATTGAGAGCACTCTTCAAATTTCGTACGCTTTTTTACGTCGATGATACTATTACAGTACCGACTGTCACTGTGGGTGGGTATGGGTATTAAAGATATTATAGTTTTAGACCCGAAAACTGAAAAGCATAAAATAAAAAAACTTTTTACAAAAAAACAAAACCGACTTCAAAAAAAACACTGAAAGGGATAAAATAAAACTTTTCACATGGCTCTAGAAGTCGGTGGCAAAATAAACACAGTCAACAGACCTGCAGACACACAGAATGAACATACATAAAAAAAAGATACGGTTGAATTGAGAACCTCCTCCTTTTTGGGAAGTCGGTTAAAAAAAATAACAATGGACGATCTACAGATAATATTTCAAGCTTAACACCTACGTACCATTGTTGAAACTAAAATGAAGACCAGTTTCATAACTGTATCACAGGGGGGCAAACTACTCTTTGGTACAGACGACGACAGCAGCTCAACATACCACAATCTGTTAAACTTTACCAATCGAACATTAACCTTCCACTATTGTGATAAGGTTGAAAATCTATTGAAGACATTTGACAGATTGAGGTCGGTGGATGTACTGTCCTCTGTACAGACGACAGCAAGTCAGTGTACCCAAAATCTGTCATATCTGTAAAATTTTACCAATCAAACATTAACCTTCCACTATTGTGATAAGGTTGAAAATCGATCGCAGAAATTTGACAGATTTGTGTACACTGACTTGCTGTTGACTGTACAAGGAATAACAACCACCACGCTTGTTCTTAATGCTACGAAATTAATTCACGGATGTCGCTAAAACTTAGGTCAGCTAGCCTGTCAAAAATAATGTAATTTGACGTGTCGAAATTCCCATTGAAATGTCAAAAAAATCTTAGTATTTTCCCAACTATGTTGGTGTCGGCTCCCGTAACTNAGCTTTATAATATTAGTATAGATATCGATAAGCAACTAAGTGTAAATTTAATAATTTACACATAATTCCGAAACCCATCAATCTTTTATAACAAAATGAGTGGAAATAGCTGAACTGATTTTGATGAACATAACAATAAAGATAGATAGATAGATAGATCTTGGGGAATGGACGTAGCATAACAATAAAATGTAAAATGGAGATGAAACCAAGAGAAAACCTTTTAGCTTAGGTTTCAGGCAACCCGATACTCCTTGGTAAGACTGGTTGTCACACTTTCTGGCTTCTGACTACCCTTAACAACTGCCGAAGATGTTCAAATGACAGCCGGGACCCACAATTTAACGTGCCTTCCGAAACACGGATTTATTTCTAAAATAGGTAAAACACACACAGATAAGTATAATTAGATCAACGAATTAAGTATTACTACGAAAGTAATAAATTAAGGATAATCGATCGTTATAAAATTATCTTCAAAGAAAGAGGTCAAAATTCCTAGTAGTTTGTAAATTAACTACGGGTTTTACGTTAGTAAAAATACGCAAGATGGCCGACCGATATGGCTTTTAATTTAGTATTTTGCAAACGCTCGTACAAGGACGTAAGACCTCAATACTATACCAAGAAACTTGTCTTGTATAGCTTAATTTACAAACATAAATTGTTGCTATATAAACCAATATCAACTTTAAAACAACTGTATAAAGATCATAACAACTGCAAACAGTTATGGTAAAATCATTCCGACAAAATTATCGAAGAGTTAAAGTACGCGAAAATAGTCTTTACAACTCAGCGATAAAGGTGTTGTGAACGCAGTTGTAACTTGGTCGAGTTACATCCGTATCAATTTGTGTGAACCAAACCAGATGATAATGTTGCCAGATTTGTTAAGTTTTTCTGGATTTGTGGGAAATTAACTGCGACACTGAGACGTGGTTTTTAGTGTGAATTACGTCTCTTTTTAAATGTGATTAAGAAATTTATGTATTCTGCTTACCACTTCTCGTTCTAGAAGCATTAAAAATAAAGTATATTTATGGTTTAATTGTTTCCCTCAATCATTTTTTTATCCGTATTTTGGGAATAGGCTTCTCAATATTAATAAACGATTTTTTTATTAGAGCGAAAGTCTACGTCTGTCTATAATCTATCCGCCTGCTCGTTTGGACTCACAAATTAATAAGGTGTTACATCAAATCCCTTCATTTGAAATGTTACCATTTCAATTCTCCACGGTATATTACTTGTAGATATTTATCATTTTGAAACGCTTATTCAGATTTGAGTGAAGAATTGAAGATCTAGTTTATTCATCTTCTCAATATATTAATTGAAATCTTGATGATATTTTTCCACCTATCAACAACCTGTTTTATTTTATGTCTACACATAAAATAAAAAATAAGTTCAAAAACTAAAACCCGACTACTGAAATATCGCGCTCTAAAAAGCAAAAAACAAGATAATATGCATTAATGTGTTACATAAAATACTAATCATAAGGATGTTAA
>NWSH02000085.1:12123022-12133368 GCA_002382865.2 Heliothis virescens
TAACTGATAGAAACCTCTACAACAAGTCAGAACTTTAATATTTCCAATCAAAAACGAAACTTAAGTCTTGTTATTTATCTTGCCCATAAGTTTCCAATCTAAACTGCATTTCGAACTAAAAGGATGACGGTGTTTATATCTTAAAAGACAAAACATCAGAAACTAATTAAAAGTTAGCATTCTAAAGTTGGAAGATACAATTTATTCGATATAACATTAGAGTAGACTTACTTGGAGCGAAGTTGGAATCCTTAGTAAACACATAGTAATCGAGTAACCAGAAACCTGGATTTAACTGTCATTGGTCAGGAATAGAGTTGTTGAAGTTTTTAGATAAAAGAGACGTACGAAGAGAACGAACGTACGAGACTGCTCACTCATCAATACCACACTGCTCAACATATTGATGAATCTTTACAGTAATTATAGCAAACATAAAAATTAAAATTAACATTATATATATATCTGCGGGAGCTAGCTTCTTAGCACATTGAAATCGTAAAATACAGAAATGACAGCAAATTATTAACTTGCACTGCACTACATCCATATTCTATCCAAATACTTACATGAACGTACTTTCCATAATTCGTAAACATTTTCCGATACCTACTGGTTCAAGTAAAGAATGTGAAGTACAGCATCTAACTGAGTGGATTAAACCCCTTAAACTAGTTCCAGAATTTACGGTTTACTGGCCAGTAATCTTTCGAGAGCCAACATCACATGAAACTCGATCGTTGTACCACCTTCAGAAGACTCATGAGCCGGGGCTCGACTCTACTTACACTAGCTACTTGAAAGCTATAAAAAGCCTATCTCCTGTAGTTTAAATTAGTGTTAAAGGTTTTTCGTGTTAAAATACAACACCCATGTGTGCAATTGAAGTCGTGCGTGAAGGAATTCCGTACCGTTTCTATAAAAACGCAGAAAAAATATGTTTGATTGTATTCTATTTTCAGCAGAATATCAAAAATGTATCATCTGGGAAAATTTCAACTGTTCTTAACTTATCATGATCAAATTAGATGCAGCCTGGTGAATACGGACGGACAGACGGACTGCGAGTCTTAGTTATATTAGGGTCCATTTATTAACTCTTTGGCTAAGGAACCCTAAACAATAAAGTGAGTTAGCCCCTTTGACTGAACCCAAATTTACAACCAAATTCAAATAAGAGAACCTAATTTGACAAAAACACAGAGGTCAATGAAACTGAAACTTTGTTTTTAATAAGACACATAAAAACTAGCCATTCCCAGTAAGATGAATCCATTAATAGATATAGTATATTGCTATGTAGGCAATTTGCTGAGAAGGACGATCCTTTAGACCATTAGGACAAAATGGCTACAGGTTGATTGATTTTAGAATAAGAGAATATTCAGTTATTTTATCTCGGAGGTGCGAAGATTCTAGGCTTTTATTTCTATTAGCGTTAGGTTACCGTACATTTGCGCCTTCTCGATTCCGTGGAAACTACTTCGACAGAACCCCATAACTCACTTACCACGTAACCTATAGAACTGTCTCGATAAATGGGACTATTTAAACCACTAAATAATTTTATAGAGTGAGCCCAATAGTGACCTGATTTAGCGCGTCAAAATATCACATACCACCAAACTCTTCCAGCCCTTTATTATATTAGTATTGTGAACGGTAACAACCTGATTTTACTATGTTCAGAGTCATAGGGTTCAAGTTAATAAAAATGTTGAGCACTATAACATACAAAAGTATGTACCTATAATTTATAGTGGTTCTAGGTCTGAAAATGTCTGTATCGTGTTAAAAGTCAGTTACTTTTGCTTTCATGGCATGGTTAACAATATTATCGAGCTCTAAGAAATTAATAATTATATATCTACTCTATATATCTAACTTTCACACGTAACACATTCATACTTGGTCATAAATTTTCAAATATCTTGCCTAATATTTTATTTTGAGGACATAAAAAAATCGATTGATAAAAAATAAAAAACCATAGTTGAAGTGGTCGTTTAATTTGCCGATACATTAATAAACAATAAAAGCTATCAAAATAAATATCTGTCACCGGAAAAATAAACAAGATCCGATATATAATATATACAATTTCCTAGGACATTTATAAACTTTTCGTAGGGATTCTAAGGCGAGATAAATTGTATTATTTTAGTTCTTATTTTTTCGTGAATTTATCATTTTCCGACGTCACAACGTAAATTAAAACTAACGATATCATATTCGTAAGATTCTAAATGGTTCGACAATCCACAGAAGCTCTTTAAATATACGCATCTTTGAAATACGTAAAAAAACACACTGCTCTTCTGATTTGGTCATGTTCATAGCGGCCTGCTTGTGTCCATAGGACTTCAAATGGCAGGCCGCGAGCGAAAGGAGAGGAAATTGACACGGACCCCAGTCAACCATATCTATTATCGCGCGTAAGTGCTTACTTATTATTTTACGAGTGACTTCAGTAAGCTTATCACATTTACGAAAATGTGAACGTAAAAATAAATAAAATTTACTCCATTTTCAGAATCTTACGAAAGTTTATAAATTTTACTAGGAAATTTTATAAACTTACGAAGATCTGGTTATTTTCCGGTGGACATATCCATATCAATAAAGGCAAGGAAAAAGGAAAAAATCTTCATTGCTTTGCCGACTACAAAAGAAAAGTATTTACCTTAAAAATAGAAACGCGGAAAAGAGCAATCATGATCAAAACATTTCGTGAAAAGGAACGTAGATCTTATTTGAATTCCCTGTTCACTTGATCATAGAAAATTCCACTACATATCTATGAATGTACAAAGATTAAATAAACGTTTCAAATGCAAACTCTTGAACGCGCTAGATTCAACCAGATTCCCAAGTCGAAACGGACATTGTCAAACAAAGTCTGAATCTATACTATTATATATCGGTTAACTTGAAACAATGGGAAGACAAAACCACCGTCACATTTTATTAAAAATCCACAGGATGGCCAAATTCCTCCTTCCTCTTTTCCTTTCCTAAACCCCTTGCGTTGCCTTTGACCCGGGGAGAAGAAGAAAGGGAGGGAGGAACCCCTTTATTCCTTTTGCCTCCCAAAACGCATTACATCTTACCATAAAACCTCGTAACCTGCTAATACTTTAGTCAACCCTTCACGAAACTCACCACTCTTCTACATATTCAATTCTAATCACTCTTGTATTATCAGCGCCATCTAGAGATAGAATTTTGACATTAACCCCATACAAGTAATGTCAAATTCCTATCTCTGGTAAGCAAATCCAGAGATAGACAGAATATTGAATTCCGCAGTCAATCCGCGCGGATCGATCATCATTCATATTCATAAAGGCTAAGCAACGCTTGACGCGGTAGCTCCGTAGATGGGTGATGGTGACCATCTTGTCATATCTTCCGTGTTTCGGAAAGTACAATAAATTGTCATTTGAACATCTTTGACAGTCGTTACGCGGTAGTCAGAAGCACGAAAGTCTGACAACCAGTCTTACAAAGGGCTATCGGTAGCCGCGGGTAACTGTGTGAGGAGATCAGATAGCAGTCGCTCTATATACACACTGGTACTCAGCGCATCTATTAGACTGGAAGACGACCCAACGTAGTTGGAAAAAGCTAGGTAGATGATGAGTTTTTTTATGGCAGCCAAGTTCTTATTGAAATAACCAATACAAGTATGAATAGTTACAAAAATTAAGATTTCTATTGCATAATATACTGTGGTTAATATCTAGTTAGATCCGTTATTACGTAACTAGCAAGTTAGCGGATAAACCCTAAGTTGTCAAAGAATTATGTACTAGTATTGGCAACTTCATTGCACTGGTTTATGGAAATGCAATCAATGTGCAACAATGCATTTGTCTATAGATACTTCTATACTAATGTCTATATCTATACTTAGTGTGAGTTACTGGGGGTTTTACCTCGGATCTCTAGGCAACTGAATCAATCTATAAAACCAACGGGATCTTGTTCTTTATACTCTAAAACGTATTTTCTACCAAAAATATGTGCAATTTTTTATTATTTAAACCAAAAAAATATGAAAAATTTTATTAAAAATATATTTAGTTTTACGTTAAATCTTACTTAAATAGAGAAAGACGAACATCTTTCCAACGTTTCATTCAATTTGAGGAGTCCAAGAGAACCTTGAGCAGTTTGCCGGACGGGAAGGGAGAAACGGCAGCAGCAACGTACTACGATTATTTTCGGGCTAGGTACTAGCGTTAACGGCATTAGCACCTACTGATCGTGAAATATATTTCCTAATACCATCCGGGGCACAGTTAAATCCATATTAAGTATCGGCAATACACTTTTGTTAAGCCACATCTTCTCAAATATTAAGACATGATAAGTAGAGTGTTAAGACAAATGTATGGCTTAAAAAACCTTTTAATTGGTATATGATCATCTGCTAGAGGGGAGATATCATTCCTTAAATCCACATAAAGTATCGACACTACGCCGTAGTTAAGCTACACCTTCTAAAATACTAAGAATTGATAAGGGTATGTTAAGACGAAATGTAGCGTAACATAGGCCTAACGATTAATATATGCCCATTAATAGAGGGGGCATATTATTCCTTACAAACACTTTCAAAGTGTCATCAATTACCTTTAGTTAAGCTATATCTGCTAAAATACTAAGAATTAGTGAGTGGTACGTTAAGACGAGATGCAACACTTAAAAATACCTTTTGATTGGAATCTGATTCATTACTAGAGGGAAGATATTGTTCCTTAAATCCTATTAAGTAACGGCAATACACCTTAGTTAAGCCATATCTTCCAAAATACTAAAAATTGGTAAGTGGCGTGTAAATGTAGCGCTTAAAAGACCTTTTTGATTGATATATGACTTCTGAATAAAGGTAGGACATTAACTGTAAAACATGTTTCGATTCGGTTCTTCAGCATCTAAAGTACTAACTATTTGTGAGTAGTATGTTAGTACGAAATGTTGCACTTGAAAAGACCTTTTGAATAATATATTACTCATTACTAAGGGGGTAGACCAGCTGACACACACTGCTGGGTAGAAAAACACGCTTTAATAAGTGCACGTAAAAGCCAAAAATCGACTACCTCATCAGACCTTGAACCTTATCGTGGTCAAAGTTATATTTTTCATTACACGACCTTTCTAAAAAGTCCAAACACGGATATGATACGATGTTCCATTATGAAGTTCCAGTTCATACGTTTCGGCTCCATCACTGAGTTCAGTTCGACAGTACCATATTATTGTATTGTCATCCAAACTACATACAACTGCCAATTTTTATGATGCTACGGTCCTTGGAAGATGGTGAAATTAGTGATCTTAGATTTGATTGGATACATTTAGTTAGTTACATACAGGTGGGAACCTGTAGCTGTTAAAAATTGGGCAGTTGTTATGGTAGTTTGGATGACAATACAATAATATCTGGTACTGGTCGAACTGAACTCTGATGGAGCCCGAATACGTGATGAACTGGAAACTTCATAATGGAACATCGTATCCATATCCGTTGTTTTGGACTTTTATGAAAAGGTCGTGTAATAAGAAAAATATAACTTGACACGATAAGCGTTCGCAAAGGTTCTGATGAGTAGTCGATTTTTGGCTTTTACGTGCCACTTATTAAAGCGTGTTTTTCTACCCCAAGCAGTGTGTGTTCAGCCTGGTCTACCCCCTCTAGTAAATGAGTAACTATATTATTCAAAAGGTTTCTTTTCAAGTGCCAACATTTCGTACTAACATACTACTCACAAATAGATTAGTACTTTAGATGCTGAAGAACAAACGAATCGAAACATGTTTTACAGTTAATGTCCTACCTTTATTTCAGAAGTCATATATCAATCAAAGGTCTTTAAGCTCTACATTACCATCTGCCACTTTACCACATTTTTTATATTTTGCGAAGATAAATGCTTTAACTAAGCGTGCTATTGCCGATTTACTTAATAGGGATTTAAGGAAACAATATTCTTCCCTACTAGTTAATGAATCAGATTTCCAATTCAAAACGAGTATTCTTTAAGTGTGCATCTCGTCTTAACGTACCACTCACTAATTCTTAGTATTTTAGCAGAATAGCAACAAAGAATGCATGACACTTTGAAAGTGTTTGTAAGGAATAATATGCCCCCACTCTTATTACATGGGCCATATATTAATCGTTAGCGGGCCTATGTTAGCGCTTACATTTTCGGTCTTACATTTACCACTTAATCCAATTCTTAGTTTATTTTAGAAGGTGTAGCTTAACTACGGCCGTAGTGTTCGATACGGTTTATTGTGGATTAAGGGAATGATAATCTCCCCTCTAGCAATGAGTCAAACTATACCAATTAAAAAGGTTTTTTTAAGCCCAATACGATTTTGTCTTAAACACTCTACTTATACATGTTCTTAATATTTGAGAAGATGTGGCTTAACAAAAGTGTATTGCCGATACTTAATATGGATTTAACTGTGCCCCGGGATGGTATTAGGAAATATATTTCACGATCAGTAGGTGCTAATGCCGTTAACGCTAGTACCTAGCCCGAAAATAATCGTAGTACGTTGCTGCTGCCGTTTCTCCCTTCCCGTCCGGCAAACTGCTCAAGGTCTCTTGGACTCCTCAAATTGAATGAAACGTTGGAAAGATGTTCGTCTTTCTCTATTTAAGTAAGATTTAACGTAAAACTAAAATAAAAATATTTAATATAAATTTTTCATATTTTTTTGGTTTAAATAATCAAAAAAAAAATTGCACAATATAATTTTTGGTAGAAAATACGTTTTAGAGTATAAAGAACAAGATCCCGTTGGTTTTATGTAGATTGATTCAGTTGCCTAGAGATCCGAGGTAAAAACCCCCAGTAACTCCACTAAGTATAGATATAGACATTAGTATAGAAGTATCTATAGACAAATGCATTGTTGCACATTGATTGCATTTCCCAATAAACCAGTGCAATGAAGTTGCCAATACTAGTACATAATCTCTTTGACAACTTAGGGTTTATCCGCTAACTTGCTAGTTACGTAATAACGGATCTAACTAGATATTAACCACAGTATATTATGCAATAGAAATCTTAAATTTTGTAACTATTCATACTTGTATTGGTTATTTCAATAAGAACTTGGCTGCCATAAAAAACTCATCATCTACCTAGCTTTTTCCAACTACGTTGGGGTCGTCTTCCAGTCTAATAGATGCAGCTGAGTACCAGTGTGTTATAGAGCGACTGCCTATCTGATCTCCTCAACACAGTTACCCGGGCTACCCGATAGCCCTTTGTAAGACTGGTTGTCAGACTTTCTGGCTTCTGACTACCCGTAACGACTGTCAAAGATGTTCAAATGACAATTTATTGTACCTTCCGAAACACGGAAGATATGACAAGATGGTCACCCATCACCCATCTACGGAGCTACCGCGTCAAGCGTTGCTTAGCCTTTATGAATATGAATGATCGATCGATCCGCGCGGATTGACTGCGGAATTCAATATTCTGTCTATCTCTGGATTTGCTTACCAGAGATAGGAATTTGACATTACTTGTATGGGGTTAATGTCAAAATTCTATCTCTAGATGGCGCTGACAAGTAAACAATGCCTAAATTTTGCTCCCGTAAAGTGTATTGCAAAAAAATAGCTTAATTTATGTTTGAACAGTGAAAAGTACTTGAAAGTGAATATGGACACAAAAACTTATCGTGACAGTGTTATTTACGATTTTCTTTAGTGATTTACGACAAAACAGTGCAAAATCCAGCTAAGTAAACATTGACCTTTTTTTGATAAAACTAAGCACGAAAGTGAATTATGAACATAATCATAGTGTTTTTAGTGCACTAACACGCACTGGACTTTAATATTTTCCTACAGTCAACAAACACTTTTTAAGGATTTACGAAATCTTCATCAAAAGTTCCGTTTTTTATTTGAATGTGGTGAATGTTGACAGCACCATCTAACACCACACATACGAACTAAGCAACATCCAGTGTTGACAAACTAAAATCAGTGTTACCAGACCTAAAAACCATTTAATATTCGAAATAGCGACATCTTTCATCTATTAAGCATACTAAAATGCTCGAAACTCAATACAGCCGCTAATTTCGATACATCGAGTATATGGCAGCTGGTCGAGAGGTTTAGATAGCCGCCTTAAAACTCAACTATTGTTCGACCGCAAGTTCGAACCCCACAAGGGGCATTCAATTTTTGAGTAAATTAAAAGACTTTTAAAAGCAAATAAATAATTAGCATCATGAACTTCCTCGAAAACATAACGTTCCGTCGCACCCGTGTACATTCCGAACCAACAAATGAAGAAAGCGATATAATCTCGCAAACACTTAATTTTACGTCAAATAGTATGCCCGATATATCTGATGACGAAGAAGAACACCAAATAAAAATATTAAATAATGAGATTGAAAAGCTTAAATCTCAATTGAACAGCGCACATAAGGAAATTGAAATATTATCATTAGAAAATAGTAAGCTGAAGCAAAGTAATGAAGAGTTGGTTAAAAAAAATAGCATCTACAAAAAAATTACTGAAAGTCCACTAAAACATAGAAATTTAACACCAAAGAAAAATGCAAATATTAATGAGGTAAAAATAAAACTAGCGCAAAAACTGAAAAATACCAGTAATGAAGTTGCTCTCTCGTGTGATACTGCGATGCCAAGCACATCAAACTTAACTCAAAACATACAAACGGAAAGAACCATGGAACATCCACTAACAAGGCAAAATATATGCCTGATAAGCAGTGAAACGTCGAATAGACTGTATACACTTCTTGAAAGAAATAAATTATGCAACTTTGACGTCTGTCACTATCGTAAACCTACATGTGGACTATGGCAATTATTGGACAAAATTGAAGAAAAAGTTCAGAAGTTTACACACTCGGACTACTGTGTTATCTACATTGGCGAAGAAGACTTCCGGAAAACACATAATTATTTACAACTTGTCATGTTTATTAGGGAAAAATTGTTACCACTAAACCACACAAACTTCATTATTTGTCTACCAACCTATAGATATATGACAGATTCAAACATAATGTTTAATAGTAGAGTAGAAACTTTTAATAACCTGTTATACTTAGATATTAACTCGTGTAACTATGCATATCTAGTTGACTCAAATCTTAACCTACCTTACGAATATCATAATTACAATATGCGTTATGGATCCTTAAATAACAGTGGTTTAAAGTTAGTTTTAGAGGATTTACAAGACCTGATTCTTTGTTTAGACAGTCGGAGTAATACGCACTTGGATGTGGACTGCCACCCTCAAAATAAAAGTCATGACGACTATGCTACAGATTCTCAATTTTTTTTTCGTTAATTACCTAAACATTTTACACCAGAACATAGCTGGTCTTATAAATAAATCTGATACACTGACTGTCAAACTGGTAGAATTATACAACAAAGGAATTATTATAGATGTTCTCTGTTTCACTGAACATTTTATACAAACTGGCTATGAAAATTTATTACACATCTCAAATTTCTGCCCAGCAGCTTTCTATTCTAGAAATACAAAGAGAGGAGGAGCAGCTATTTTCGTAAGAGCAGGGTTGCAGTTTAGAGAAATATCGTACATAGCAAAACAATCAATTTCGGGCATCTTTGAATGCTGTGCTGTAGAAATAATAGCATATAAACTCATTATTATTTGTATTTATAGAATCCCAAAATATAATTACGAAGTATTCTATGAAAAACTGGATTATATTTTACATCAAGTCTGCCAATCTCCTAATAAAAGAATTGTTCTGTGCGGAGATTTTAATATAGACGTCTTGAAAAGAAATAAAACCACATTAGAATTTGAATATTTTCTTATGAAGTATAATTTAAAATTAGCGCTTTATACTCCAACTAGGTTAAAAAGTAATACCTGTATCGACAATTTCGCTCATAACTATCGGAAAGGCTGCCGGACTGAAGTTGTAGATCTGATCCTTTCAGATCATACATCACAGATCCTTAAAGTACCAATAAATAAAACTTGTAAACTAAAATATTGGAAAACAAAAAAGCAAGATATATGTATGGAAAACTTAATTCTCTTTAAAAGACATCTTAGCTCTCTATCTTTTAAGCAAGTTCACGATGCCAAGGATCCCAACGAAGCTTTCGATCATTTCATAGATGATTTTTCACTTATACACCGACTGTGTTTCCCAGAGAAAATTATAACCATCAAAACCAGTAAGAAAACTAAATGGATATCCCGCGGAATAAAAATATGTAGTAATAAGCAACGGCAGCTACTTTGGGAATATCGATTAAACAAGGACTC
>NWSH02000087.1:105711-115969 GCA_002382865.2 Heliothis virescens
ATAAACATCATAAGTAGCTATTTAGATAAAGTTTATCTTTTACTTTGTTATTGCCGCCGATATGTATCGTTCGCGGAATATTTTCTCTAATATACATATATTGCGTTCGAAAACTATTATTACGTAATTATATTTTGTCAAAGTTTAAGCACAACAACCTACCTCAATCTGGCAAATTTCTTCAACACCTATATTTCCAACTTTGATGATAATGATGGCCGATTGTCGGTCACGGTGCCTGTTCTCTTATAAGGAGATCAGCCAACTGCGCAGGACATGTTATAATGGCTGCACATTTGCTGAGACACAGGTGCAGTCCCTATTACCTCACTCTCACAGCGCGATGGGATGGCACTCCAACACCACCGGAGAGAGATCACAAGCAGGACCGACATTAACGTTTTCAACCTTATCACAATAGTGGAAGGTTAATGTTCGATCGGTAAAATTTTACAGGTTCATGTAGATTATTGTAGATTGATATCTGTAAATTAGAGGGAGTATGAAAGTAGCATCAGTTACAGAAAAGATGAAACACAGGTTGTCATTGTATGGGCATGTAATGAAGAGGGAGGAAACACATGCAACAAAGAGTATGTTAAGTATGAATGCTTGGGAGGGCACGTATAGCCGGCGTCCCCGAATACTACTCAGTAGCAGTCGTTGTTACAACTCCACGTCAGAGGCCGTCAGGCGGATTTGAGAAAACTCCGACACTAGCGCTTGTCAGGTGATTAAACCTGCAGCGAGTGAGATAAGAAGAAGAAATATGAATGTAGATAAATGGAGAGGATGAGGAAGACGGAAGAAAAGATGGATTGTCTGAAAGATGACATGAATAAGAAGGGATTGAATGTCAGTATGACGTGTGACAGGGAGAAATGGAAGCAGAAAACATAATGCGCCGATCACAAATTTTAGGAACTGAGCAGGAAGTGCATAGGATAGATTTCGTCAAAGTCAAAAGTTTATATTTCAAACGGACCTTTGCAGGCTTTCATAAGAGCCTGAAAAACATTTGACTTCGACTTTGATTTAATTCTACTACTATTATGGTTACTTTTTATTCCGGGCTCTTGGCACCTTCTGCAGACACGGGTAAAGCCCCTGGCAGAAGCTACTTTTATGTATATTTATATATACTTAGCCTTATATACTTAGACTGCCTCGTTAGTCTAGTGGTCGCATAGCCCACTGCTGTGCACGAGGCCTCGGGTTCGATTCCCGCGACGGGCCTAAATCGCTTTGTGGGTTTTAGAAACTTTCACAAAGCAGCCCGGAGTTGGAAGTTGGTGATTGATACACCCGTGCATCGGAGAGCACGTTAATGTCGGTCCTGCGCCTGATCTCTCTCCGGTCGGTGTCGGATTGCCGTCCCATCGCGTTATGAGAGTGAGGGAATAGGGAGTGCACCTGTGTCTGCGCAAATGCTTGTGCACTATAATATGTCCTGCGCAGCTGGCTGATCTCCTTATATGAGAACAGCCGCCGTGGCCGGCAAACGGCTAGGACGCCATTATTATACTTAACTATTTATAGGCGATGATACGAGAGATAATATTCACTGTATTATCTAAATTACCCGCCTACGTCAAATAACTAAAATCACAGCTATCAACTTTGATATCTATGTAAAATAAATAAGTAATAATAATTAGCAATTATTAGATAAACACACTAAAATATCTTATTTGCTAAAATACGTAGTTTCTTTGTTTGAATACGCTTTCGTAAGACAAAGTCGATCGATCAATCATGAGGTTAAGCAACGCTTGGCGCGGTCGGTCCGTGAATGGGTGACCATCTTGTCATGACGAGTTCTTCCGTGTTTCGGAAGGCACGATAAACTGGTGGATATTGCTTGCGACTTAACTAGCGATCCGGTTAGAAACCTCAAAAATAACAGTATTTCACCACTGTTTATTAATGGATAATATTATACCTAATAAAAAAAGGCTCTCTTGTACCACTCTATCTAATATTAAAATCCGCATCAAAATTCGTTGCAAAGTTTTAAAGATTTAAGCATAAATAGGAAAATAGGGACAGAGAAAGCAACTGCTTTATACTACGTAGTGTTTTCTACCAGCCGAAGCATTTACTTAAATACGATTCAAAAGGGTCCAGTAAAAAGAATATAGGTAGATACAAAAATGCGAGTAAAGCAACGGCATAGTCGAAAGCTATGGGCAGGTAAAACGTCATCACAGCTATAATAAAGTCCAATGCAGTCCATGCTGCCTCCCCAGATTTGCCCATATTCACCGTGCTGCACATGCGTGTTGGTGAGCGCAGTGTGGGATATTATTAGCTTCGGAGATGCTGCTGCCCAGCTCCGAGTAAGGCATTTAATATCGCACTTGGTGCTGTGTGGTGGTTATAGCGCCACCAGTCGGTCGCCAGAGCCTCGTCCGTTCAGCAGGGTGCACCACGGGCAGGTGAGGTTGGCAATTGGGGAGGACGATGTTGACCCCCTGGGTGTACCTAATCCAGGCGAAACCAATGGGCATAGTTAGTTATTATATTTGTGTTAGTCCACGTAAATAAATGAAATGTATAATTTCAAAATTTTAAATTTATTGAGAGACGAAATGACGTGTTCCATCGTGTTTCAGAAGGCACGTTAAATTGGTGTGTCCCGGCTATAATTTGAACATCTTTGGCAGTCGTCAAGGGAAGTCTGAAGCCAGAAACTTTGACTAGTACTACCAAGAAATAATGGCGTCTAAGGCCGATTGTCGGGCACGGCGGCTGTTCTCATAGAACGAGATCAGCCAGGACATATAATAGTGCACGCACATTTGCTGTGACACAGGCGCACTCTCTATTCCATCACTCTCATAGCCCGGAGAGTGATTAGGCGCAGGACCGACATTAACGTGCACCATCATCCAGGCTCTGGGCTGCTTTGTGTAAATTTCTTAAACCCACAAAGCGATTTCGGCCCGACAGAGGAATCGAACCCGAGACCTCGTGCACAGAAGTCAGTTATACAACAACTAGACCAACGAGGCAGTCGTACTAGGCCTACTAGAAACTTTCACAAAGCAGCCCGGAGTTGGAAGTTGGTGATTGATACACCCGTGCATCGGAGAGCACGTTAATGTCGGTCCTGCGCCTGATCTCTCTCCGGTCGTGTCGAATTTTCCGTCCCATCGGGCTATGAGAGTGAGGGAATAGAGAGTGNTGCACGAGGTCTCGGGTTCGATTCCTGGGACGGGCCGAAATCGCTTTGTGGGTTTTAGAAACTTCCACAAAGCAGCCCGGAGTTGGAAGTTGGTGCTTGATACACCCGTGCATCGGAGAGCACGTTAATGTCGGTCCTGCGCCTGATCTCTCTCCGGTCGTGTCGAATTTTCCGTCCCATCGGGCTATGAGAGTGAGGGAATAGAGAGTGAACCTGTGTCTGCGCAAATGCTTGTGCACTATAATATGTCCTGCGCAGCTGGCTGATCTCCTTATATGAGAACGGCCGCCGCACGCCGACAATTGGCCTTGGACGCCGTGATCATCATCTCTAGGGGTACTATCTAGACCAGTCATACTTGAGTAGGTAATTGTGTTGTGGAGATCAGACAGGCAGTCGCTCCATGTCGCACACTGGTACTCTGCTGCATCCGGCTAAGTAAATGCAACGCATGTCGGTACTTGTCAACGGACACTGACTGAATAAATCGCCTTATCTCTATAAAAATAATTATTATCCTGATAATATCTCGGTATCATGTAAGATCTCCGGTTGTTACACGATAGCTGATGTTTAATACTTAATTGCAAAATAATTGCACAGTGATTATTCAAATTAATTGTAAACTAGCGGGCCCCGCGGTTTTAGCCGCGGTCTGGGGAAATTCTTCCCTAACCTGGTTAAAACATATACTAAGGAATAGTGTAGCTTCCCAAAAGTAAAAAAATAATAATTAATCGGTTTAATTAATTAGCATAGATAAAGTATAGACTACTTAACTGTTTACCTATAGATTCAACCGCATCCCGAGGGAACAGCCTTCCCTATGTGGGAAAGCTGTGTGTGAGTAAAGAGTAGCCTGTATGTACATTATTCTTTAAATCTGACCGAAATTCGTTTAGTTCGACAGGCCCGTGTCGGTGGCGCGCGTTGTTCCACGCGCTCCTCTAGGGGAGTCATCAAACCCCAGTGGGGCCCACTAGGGTCAGAGCCTGCTGGGGTTGTGGGATTGTTCGAAAGTGTTGCCGCGGCCCAGACGTACAAAGGGCTAAGAAGGAACATGGCGGGCTTTAGTCAGAAAAATTCTAAAACTCCCTCACGCTGTCACCCACAGCGGGATCATCTGATGATTTCCCATCAGAAAAGTATGAAAATAGCGAATTTTCTGACTCCTATAACTTGGCTCACATCGATCCTACAGGTTTGGTGCCATAGTGACTATATATTGCTCCAAATAGCTTCTTCTAAACGTACGTACCAATTTTTTTTGTTGGCTTACTTACTTAGAAAATTATGTCCTTTGACAGGTTGTGGTAGGTTGTAGTGCTAGCGTCTGTACAAAACATCTATTGCAATTTGTTACTAAAGTAAAATTCATAATTTGTTAGGTATCTGCGGACAAAAGTTTGCTAAAATTGGTGGACTCGTTCGAGTGAGAAGAAGCAACAGATGTATAATCTTTCGCAATCATCATTACTGTAATACCATTTGAATTACTAAGAAAAACCTTTTTGTTTTGTTTCAAAATCCAGAACACATTTTTTAATTATTAAAGAAAAATAATAATATATAAGACATTGTGTTTATTTTTTTTTGCAATTTATTTTAAGATAGGTTAGGTTAACTGTTTAACAAAAAAAGACATAAAATATATTACACGACTTTTAAGTTCCACTTTTTCGTTTTCAATTTCATTGTACCGTATCAAAACTCCTGGGTTTTACCCAATTTTAAAAACTGGGAACTGCTGATTGATTAAAAGATCTATACCTAATACCTACTTATCGTATCGGTACTTAGATACCTATTAAATAATTTAGGATAATAAAACCAATATTGTCACGTTGAGAACACTGATTTTATCTCACATCCTGTTTATTATAATATTATTAGAATCAAAGCAATTAGATGATAATTAAGAATTAAATATTAATCACGGCCTGTCATGCAGCCGTAGCGCGGGCCGTATTGCGCGACACTCAAACATTAACGACATTATTCGTCACGCTCTTGTTGCCGTCGGGGTGCCAGCCGCTTTAGAACCAATGGCACGCGACGACGGTAAGAGACCAGACGCCATGACGTTATTCCCTTGGAAGGTGGGTAGGCCTTTAGTGTGGGACGCAACCTGCGTCGATACTCTTGCGCCATCCCATCTTGCAAGTTCTGCGTGTTGTGCTGCTGCTGCCGCTGCGGCTGCGGAGAACCTCAAGCGGCGAAAATATAGTGGCCTTCTGGCAACTACATTTTCGAACCATTTTGGGGTTGAAATCCTCGGGTCGTGGGGTCCGAATGCCCACACTATTTTCAAAGAACTATCTAGGCGGCTGGTTGACGCTACCCGTGACCAAAAGGCTGGCTATTACCTTGGTCAAAGATTAAGCATCGCCATCCAGCTTGGCAATGCTGCCAGCCTTTTGGGCACGCTCCTGGTCAGCGATGGGGAGGAATTTTTTGACGATTTTTAGTTTTTAGTTCTTAGTTTAAGTTTTTTTTTTTGTAATAGAATAAGTACGTTGTAAATATATGTAAATAAATATTAATCATTAATTCAATATCAACAATTAAGAATTATGTACAGACGACAGCACATCAACCGACCTCAATCTGTTTTCCTTCGATAAATTTTCAACCTTATCACAATAGTGGAAGGTTAATGTTCGATTGGTAAAATTTGACGGACACCGGGTAGTTTGACCTGCTGATATCTGTACCTTCATATTGAAATCTATTTTACAAAAAAAATAATTAATAATTTAATAGATAACTAACAAAAAATAAACAATATNTACAATAACATATTTACAATTTATAAATTAATACTACTTGCTAAATATAAATAGATAACTAACAAAAAATAAACAATATATTACAAATATGTACATTACGCGTCAAAGTATTCCTCCGCATCGCTGTCATCCGGTAACGTGCCCAGAAGACTGGCTGCATTGCCACGTTGTATGGCAATGCTTATTCTTTGACCAAAGAACAAGCCAGCCCTCTGGTCACGTGAAGCGTCGATCAGTCGCTTAGAAATCTCTTTGAACAAGAGTCGTGAACTAGGACCCCATGGTCCGAGAGTTTCGACCCCAAACGGCTCAAAAGTATAGTTCCCAATAAGGTTACTATATTTGCGCCGTTTGGAGGAATACTTTGACGCGTAATGTACATATTTGTAATATATTGTTTATTTTTTGTTAGTTATCTATTTATATTTAGCAAGTAGTATTAATTTATAAATTGTAAATATGTTATTGTAAACTGTATAGATATGAATAAAAAATTGTAATTATTTGTATAACATTAAATATACATATTACACAAACAAATTGTATCACATTCAAATGATATTAATAAATTTATTAATAATTTTATTTAGGTTCAGGGTAATTTTGCGCTTGATAAGATTTATCATCTGCCTAGCTTTTTCTCAACTATGTTGGGGTCGGCTTCCAGTCTAATCGCCTATCTGATCTACTAAAGATGTTCAAATGCAAATAGACAGCTAAAGACGTTCAAATGCCAGCCGGGCCCACTGGCCCGTGACCCGTGTGGCTTCCTAGCTAGAAATTCCTGTATATTATGCACGCCGTGCGCTCGGGTTCAATTTTCCGGGTCGGACCGAAATCACTTAGTGGGTTTAAGCAATTTGCACAAAGCAGCCTGGAGTCTGGAAGTTGGAGATTGATACACAGAACACGTTAATGTCGGTCCTGCGCATTATTATTATTACATTAGTATTATTAGGACCTAGCCGATTATCCACGGCGGCTGTTATAGGATGCAATTAATAGAGAAGTAAAGCACAAACTTCTCAAGTAGAGTGTGGGTTTGATTCCAGACCAGGGAAGTATCAATGCAACATATCTAAGTTTTTATGTACTTTCTAAGTAAATACTAGACACCAATGGCTGATTAAAGGTGAGAAAACACCTCGAGCAAACCTGGACTATAAAGTGTGAAAACACGAACCCGCATCTCACGCACGTGGTGAATAACGCTCAATCCTTCTCTGTGTGAGAGGAGGCCGCAGCACTGCAGTGCGACGATACAAAGGCTAATGATGATGACAACTGCTTACTGCAGTTCACAGATTTATCTTTCACTTCAAAATTACTTTCCTTATGTACCTATGTATATTTGCTGGGAAATACTAGGTAAGGAATTATCATTTCCTCGAATATTATTGATGCTTGCAGTCTTTGTTTCCGCTGATACTAAGCAGTTAATTATTTAGACAAGTTTTTTTTGGAATGGTTCCGTATCATTTTAATACCTATGGATGACGACAGAGTAGAAAATAAGCAAAACTATTTAGTCCGTAATTTAGATTATTGCAAAATATTGGACACGTATTTTTTGTTTTTAAGACTAAGATAATGAGTATGAAAGTTCAGGAGTGGGGTGTCCTGACGTCACGCCTATGCAAAAATCGTACACAGGTGTGACGTCACGTGCAATTTCAACGGTCTATAGCTTCGTAATTATTTGTTTAGATGAAAAACGAAAAAATACGTATGTAATATTTTTTACCATCTAAAAGGTGGTCTAATTAGTTTTTTTTTCAGTCGTCGTGCCTATTATAAAGACGAAAGTTTATATGTATGTATGAGTATACGTATGTCAGTATTTAGGAAAAATGTAATCTATGGATTTTGATGAAACTAGTTTGCTGAAGTAGCTTATAATAATGAAAATTTTGGCCATGTTGGCTGATTTCACAAAGAAGATCAGCCAGCTGCGCAAGACATATCATAGTGCACAAGATTTTGTGCAGACACAGGTGCACTCCCTATTCCCTCACTTTCATAACGCTCGGACGGTACTCTGACACCACCGGAGAGAGATCAGGCTCAGGACCGACATTAACGTGCTCTCCGATGCACGGGTGTATCAACCACCAACTTCCAGACTCCGGGCACACACATAGTCTAGAGCCTAAGGACATAGCCTTATTCTTGCCCAAGTGTAATAAGTAGTTACCTAGGAACGCAATATAAACCACAAGGAACAGCTAGCTATTCTGTAAGTTGACTTTACATTTTAGTACAAGCTTCTGCCAGCGGTTTCACCCGTTTCCCGAGGGGACCCTTTCCGCTCTCAAATAAAAAGTAGCCTATATGTTATTCTGAAATACATATCTATACTAATATTATAGAGAGATATTTTTTTGTAAATTTATAAGTTTGTTTGTTTGTAGCGGGTAATCTCTGGAAGTAATGAACCGATTTTAAAAATTCTTTCACCATTCGAAAGCTACATTATCCACGAGTGACATAGGCTATGTTTTATCCGGGTACGGGCAGTAATTCCCACGGGACGCGAGTGAAACCGCGGAAAAACAGCTTTTAAGCTATATTACTGCCAAGTTTCATCGAAATCTCTTCAGCCGTTTCCGCGTGAAAGTGCAACAAACATACATGCATCCTCACAATTTTGCATTTATAATATGTATTAGTGAGATAGTCGGAAAGATTGCGTAATCCTAAGAAGCTATTCTATAATATAATCTTAGATCATTATCTAAAATATCGCGAATCATAATCTGCCATGTATTTGCTACTTTACGGAACTCTAAAAAATAATCGTAATTGTTTACGAATTTGGTTCCTTAATCGCTAATTATTATCGTGCTTTATCTAAAGATATTATAGTATAAAATATATTTGGATTTTTGGAATCGGCGCATTACAAAAGTGGTCTTTTGACTGTGTGTGCAAAAAAAAGTGAAAAATAGTAAAGGAATGTATAGTAAGTCATTTTTTCATTTGTTTACATAAAATACGCGTTAAAAATGTTCCAGATAAAGTTGTAGATAGCAATCTGACAGACACTGCTATAGATATGTTTTTAATTTTGACTACTTTTTTTGGCAATATCTTTCAGATGAACTTTAGAGTCAGTCAGATACTAGTGATATCTAGAACTTTATCTGGTACCTGTGAAACTGGTCTTAAGGCAGATAAATATGGAACACAGATTATATAAGAAAAGATTATACAGGTAGCACCATTATATTTTAAAATTTAAAATTCTTTTACTTAGTTTAAATTAGATGTGTTATCAAAACTGCAGACAACTGGTGAATTTCTAAAATCTATCTATCCATTGATTTGCGATACCTAAATATAATTATACAAAGCATAATGATGTACAGAATTTTGATATTAACGCCATAAAAATTAAGTCAAATTCCAATTTCTAATCGCAAAACTTAAGCTGTTTCATTGGTTCAAAGTATACATTTTTATGGAGAAGAACGGGCAAGAAACTCTATGGTAACTTTCATGGAGAAGAACTGATTTAATTGTTTAAGATTAACTTGTAAATTCATGTTGAATTTAAACTTTTATAATATTAATCTACTCATAAAAAACTAGAGTTTTCAGTCTATTCTTACAAATAATATAAACGCGAAAATATAAAAAAATCTGTCTATCTGTTTGTCACGCTTTCACGCCTAAACTATTGAACCGATTTGGCAAAAAGGCAGATAGACAGTCTGGCTAAAGACTACTTTTTATCTAGGTGCGGGAAGTAATCCCCTCAAAACAGTATTGATAAAGAAAATAAATATATATTTTCAAACCAAAGTGTACAGACGACGGTTTTGGGTATTTATTTTAGATAGTAAAAATGCAAATTGTTTTGTTGGTTTGTCCGGTCAGTCTAATTTTACTTCAATATCTTTTCGAAAAACCCAAATTAGCCAAATCGGGCTTATAATCAGCACTTTTTAAACGTCACAATGATAAAAAGCCCAGCCTTCATAACTTCCTATGTCTCTACATTGCGAAATATCATCAGCCTTTTCCCAACTATGTTGGGGTCAGCTTCCAGTCTAACTGGATGCAATTGAGTAGATACCAGTGTGCTACATAACTACCATGCTAAAGATGTTCAAATGACAGCGGAGACCCACCAATTTAACGTGCTTGCCGAAACATGGTACTCGTCATGAAAAGATGACAAGATCAAATCTGCCTAGCCTTTTCCCAATTATTTTGGGGTCGGCTTCCAGTCTAACCGGATGCAGCTGAGAACCAGTGTTTTACATGGAGCGACTGCCTG
>NWSH02000087.1:137637-150881 GCA_002382865.2 Heliothis virescens
AAATCAAAGACATAAATTACATGTTAATTACTTTTTTACAGTATTCTTAACAAGTAGTAACAACTAAATTAAACTAGTGCCAGAATAAAGTTTTAACGCTTTCAATCTCAGAACTTACAGTTAGCCGCTATACTAGCGTCGGAATAGCAGAAGTTAAAAATAATGTTTATCTTAATTCTTTATTACAGGGCTTATAACCTTTATTTTAGTTAATGAAATTCACAACTGATAACAAGACACTAATACAATTTATGGCAAGATATTTATTTGTAGATTAGCAATGATTTTCTGTTAATTACCCCACATGGAAATAGGTATAATCGCGTTCAACTACTAAGTCATCTATGGTGGTCTAATGATATACAATGAGGTTCATGATTAATAATGCTGGACCGCTTTGAACCTTTCTTTAACAACGACTGATTGCATTTTTAACATTGAACCCAATTTACAAGATCATAACATTTGAAAGATCTATAAGAAAACCGGCCCAAGTGTAGTCGGACGTCGCCACAAGGTTTTCCCCGTACCCATTATTTATAAAAAAAACCGCCAAAGTGCGAGTTGACTCGCGATACGAAGTTTCCCATACCATTCTATGAGAAAAAAGAACGTTATTCTACTAACTACAATAGCAAAACTACATCATTTAGTCGGGCAGCAAAAAAAACTTTGTTTTCATACAAAATAACATAGTTATTAACTTTGCCGGTAGATCACATGCGTTATGTATGGACTACCTAAATCTGTATTTTTTTAAATTTTTGAGTAGTTTAGGCGGCTATTTAGTTGATTTTGTTGATAGCGGCAACGGAAATACATCATTGTGGAAGATTTCATTTCATAGCTAATCAACGGATATGAGATAACAGCCCGGAGACAGACAGACAAACGCGACAACCTTAGTCTATAAATAGGGTCCCGTTTTACGCTTTTGGTAAAACGAACCTAAAGAAAACAGATATATAGATAATATGCAAGCCGTAAAATATGTATTTATTCCAGTTTACAGATTTACTTGTTCTTAAAGCGCCAACAATAATAAATCACTCTGTGAGATTTTTAACTGTTTACGTATCACGGGCTCTTGGATCACAGCTGGAGACAGACGAACGGACAGACGAGGCAGCCGAAGTCTTAGTAATAGGGTTTTACCGTTGGCACGGACCCTGAAAATGACCTCCTTCTTTTGAAAGAAGTCGGCTTAACAGAATAGGTGGTCACGATAATCGGGAAATAGAAAGCTTTTCCATCCACCATCACAATTCACTTAGTTTTCAAAGATGTTACCGCCTTCTATTTTCTTCGGAACTACATTTTCCAAACTGCGTGTGCCATTAGCATATCTATCAAAAAAATCCGCCAAACAGTACCCTCATCACTCGAAGCCTAGAAAGGTTTCTCTCAACCGAACGAAAAAGCCATATAATTCCCAAAAATCCCGTTCCAGAGATGCCGCTGTTATTAAGTCTAAATAAAAATAGGCGGCCTGCCTAGCCGATTGTCAGCCCACGGCGGTTTTCTATATAAGGACATCAGACCAAGCTGCGCCAGGACATATCTATAGGCAACAAGCAGTTTGCATAATAACGGGAAGATGTAAGTTGATTGTGACAGAGAATAAAGCAAGCCGAAAAACACAATATTGTTTCGACCACAAATCAAATTAAAAAATAGACGAAAACGGTTCCACAAAATACGATTTTCCTCCACCTTTAGTTGTATAACATTGGTACTGCCGACCTGAATCTCGAACAATCCTACGGCCACACTTTTACACCTGTTCAGTTAGGTTGTCGCTCACACCCTCTTCACAGCATCACTGCGATTTAGTCAGTACCTATCTAACCATCTCGCTTAGCCGTGTCCCAACTATGTTGACGGTTCGGCTCTCCTCAGTTCCACTAACATCACACTGCAGCTGAGTTACCATGTGATGCCACATGTGAAGGCGCACTAATCTGACTCTCAACCAGCTTACCGGCAACTCATACCGTTTGTAAGAGATGGTTGTCAGACTTTCTGGCTTCTGAACTACGTAAACCGACTGCCAAAAAGATGATTAAGGTAATTAGTTCTGTACTGAACTCTGTGTCGACATCTCGGTCTTAACATGAATTAATCTTTATCAACTGAATAAGTAAGAAGACAGGAGATTACTGACACGTATATTGTATTCTCGCATTTAGTGAGTGGGGGCACAGTTCCCCCAAAAATCGTACCAAATTATTGTATTTTAATTAGAGATGTTTTCCTTGTCTTTTTGTTTCATTGATATATTGCCTAGTCGATTAGAAGGAAGGCCTGGCTAAAATCAAAGCCGCGCAGATCGACGATCAAAAGGTAAGCAACGCTTGTGCCCGGCGACTCGCGGTTCGTGCGCGGTACTACATGGATGTGGAGCCCATCTCGATTTTCTTAACTGTGACTTCGATCCGTCGTTCGAAGGACCCGATTCAAGCTGGCTGGTCCGCGGCTTCATTATGTACTTCACACATCTTTGGGTTCCAGCTCCGATGACCGGGTAGCAGCAAGATACTGGCCAAAATTCCTGACAACCAGTTACAACATTGGTTGCAAGTGTTGCCCGGGAATTGGTTGTGGAGGCTCAGAAGAGGCTTATCCCTCGATGTGCGCCACACCTCTATAGTTCCAGCTCAGTCTGGTATACATCTGGAACGTAACACTTGGGTTTCGATTCCCATTGCTGTGACACAGTGCACTCCTATTCCCTCTAATTCTATATATTATCGCAATCACGCGACTGCTCCACTGTCTCCTTTCTGTCAACGATCTCGCACATGCCTGCTCAATTCTACAATATCTTCTTCACGGAAGAAGGCGGTATGACAATATCGGTCCAATCCAATTCTGCCTTATCTCTAATCTCTTAAACTATCTGACTAATATCTTTTCCCTTTCTATCTATATCTCTGAGTAATAACAGACATCACACTATACATATATATCTATCTCTTATATTATAAAGTTGACAGAGCGACAGTTATCGTGTTTGCGCTAATCTCCAGGAACGTCCAGACTCATTCTCTATATAACTAATATATATCGCCGAGTAGTTCCCACGGATCTCTATATACCGCTGGTAAGCTAGTCTCCAAACAAATACAAGAACGAAATTGACTGTTTACTCCAAATATTATCTTTATTTTCTAATCAGTTAATTATGATTTCTTGACTAGCAATCAAATATATATATCTATCTATTATACATTATATTAATCTTACGATCGGCGGGTACCTAATGTGAATATTACCGATATCTTATTATCTCTCTTTTAAAAATCCCTTCCAAATATATGTTACAAAATGAAATAAAATATATCACATATTATCAATATCCAATACATTGATTGATGGTAGTCAACAAAGTTCTATAATATATATTTACTGATATACCAAATAGATTTTCGTTCTATTATATCTCTATTTCTCTATTTTCTCTTAGTCCTTGTTATTTGTTTTGAGGACTAGGCTTCTGCCCAGCGGTTTCGCCCCGTCCCGTGGCGAACACTTCTCTATCTAGATAAAAAAGTAGCTTAGTGTTCAAATGAGTATATGATGAGTTACCTGAGATTAGCGCAAACAAACGAACAAAACATGCTCTTCAACTGCGTATAATATTACGGATATACATTTATGTATTAGTGTGATGTTTCTTATTTACTTCAGAGATACTGGCTTAGGCAAAAGCCACCGCGATCGTCGTTATAAAGACGGTCGATCCTCGTGAAGGATGAACCATTCTTGTCATAACGCCTTTCTTCCGTGAAGAAGTCGCTTATGACAAGATCAAGGACAAGATCCGCTCGCATTGCCGTTCTCCATCACGCTGATGAGATGTGAGGAATAGGGAGTGCAACCTGTGTCACGAAGCAAATGGCTGGAATCGAACCCAAGTTCGGCTTCCAGTCTAACCAGATGCAGCTGCGAACTAGTGGCCACATAGAGGACTGCCTCTCTGACCTCCACCAACCCAGATTACCCGGACTTGGCCACCGCATCGCTAAACTGGTTGTCAGACATTTTGGCTTCTGTACTACCCGTAACACTGCCAAGATGTTCAAAGGACAGGCGGACCCACCAGCTTATCGTGCCTTCCGAAAACGGAAGAAAGAGAACTTCCTCGTTAAGAAAAGATGGTCACTCATCCACGGACCGACCGCGCCAAGCGTTGCTTAACCTTATGATCGATCGATCTGCGCGGCTTTGATTTAGCCACGAGCCCTTCCTTCTAATGAACTAGGCAATATATCAATGAAAAACAAAAACAAGGAAAACACTTCTTAATTCAAAGAATACTATAATTGGTCCGATTTTGGGAAATGCCCCACTCACTATCGAGAAATACAATATACGTGTCATAATCTCCTTCTTTATAATTCATTGATAAAATTAATTACCAATTAAAGAATTCACATTCATTACAGAACTAATTACCTTACATCTTTGGCAGTCGTTACGGGTAGTCAGAAGCCAGAAAGTCTGACAACCAGTCTTACAAAACGGTATCGAGTTGCCCGGGTAACTGGGTTGAGGAGGTCAGATAGTCGCTCCATGTGGCACACTGGTACTCAGCTGCATGCTGTTAGACTGGAAGCCGACCTCAACATAGTTGGGACACGGCTAGGCAGATGATGAGGTACTACTAACATCGCAGTAGCTTAGAGGTTAAAGCCTCTGAAATAAAAGTGTGCGAGTTCGATTCCAGGTCAGGCAAGTACCAATGTAACAACTAAAGGTGAAGGAAAACATCGTTTTTGGGAACCTCGTCTATTTTTTAATTTATTTGTGGTCGAAACAATATTGTTTTTCGCTTGCTTTATTCTCTGTCAACAATCACACATTCTCTCCCTTTCTATGCAAATGCTTGTGCACTATAATATGTCCTGCGCAGCTGGCTGATGTCCTTATATAAGAACAACCGCCGTGGCTGACAATCGGCTAGGACAGGACGCTATTATTATTTAAACTTATACAGCGCCATCTCTGGAAGGGAGTGGGAATTACTTGTGCGCCTTTTTCGTTCGTTGAGAGAAAACCTTTCATAGCTTCGGATGATAGGTACTGTTTGGCGGATTTTTTTGATAGATATGCTAGATGGCAGCACCAGTTTGGAAAATGTATTCCGAAGAAAAAATCAGAAGGCGGTAATCTTTGAAACTAAGTGAATTGTGATGTGAGAAAGTTTCTATTCCCGATATCGGTGACCACCTATTCCTTAACCGACTTCTCAAAAAGAAGGAGGTCATTTTCAGGGTTCCGTGCCCAACGGGTAAAACCCTATTACTAAGACTTCGCTGTCGTCTGTCCGTCCGTCTGTCTCCAGGCTGTATCCCAAGAGCCGTGATAGCTAAACAGTTAAAAAATTCACAGATGATGTTATTATTGTTGCCGCTTTAACAAGAAATACTGTAAACTGGAATAAAATACATATTTTACGGCTTGCATATTATTATAACAATCGTGTTTTTTTAGGGTTCCGTACCCAAAGAGTAAAACGGGACCCTATTACTAAGACTACGTTGTCGGTTTGTCTGTCTGTCTCCGGGCTGTATCTCATAATCCGTGATAGCTAGAAAACTGAAATCTTCACAAATGATGTATTTCCGTTGCCGCTACAACAAAATAACTAAATAGCCGCTAAATACTAAAATTTAAAAAAATAAGATATTAAGGTAGGTCCCCATACAATAAACATGTGAAACCGCAATTAATAACTATGTTATTTGTATGAAAAACAAAGTTGTTTTTTGCTGCCCGAAAAATGATTGTATTTTGGCTAGTTGTAGTTAATAGATACGTTCATTTTTCATAGATAATGGTATGGAACACTTCGTGCGCGAGTCCAACTCGCACTTGGCCGGTTTTTTTATAAATAATGGTACGGAAACCTTTGTGCGCGAGTCCGATGCACTTGGCCGGTTTTTTATAGGAATCTTTCAAAATGTTATATTGTAAATGGTTATAATTAAAAATGCAATCATGTCGTTTTAAGAAAGGTTCAACGGTCCACATTATTAATATGAACTCATGTTATCATTAGACGCACCAATAGATGACGTTAGTAGTTCGAACAGCGAATAACGTAAGACTTTCCATGTGGGTAAATTAACAAAAATCATGCTAATTAGCCAAATGAAATATCTTGCATAATTGTATTAGTTCTTTATCATTGTGATTTCATTAACAAAATAAAGGTATACCCGTAAAATAAACGAATAAAGAAAACATTTATTTTTAACTTCTGCTATTCGACGCTAGATAGCGCTACTGTATCCTGAGATTGAAAAGTTAAAAACTTTATTCACCCTATTATCTTAATTGTTCTATTGTTAAGATACTGTAAAAAAGTAATCATTAATTTATGTCTTTGTTTAAGTACCTACTAGGTGTTTTATATCCCATGTTACCCCATGTTTATTCTCAAAATGTGAGCGATCGAAACATGACGAGATTGGTAGGTAGGTACCAATTTATTATTATTTTTATTTATACCTTTATTTCAGGCAACTAAGACCCATAGAAAATACAAATGTTATGTGCTGGCTTCCACGCGTGGTTTCCACCGCATCTCGATCGAATTTCTTGTCTAGAAATACATATTATACAAAAAGATATAAAATTTGTTTGCTGGAATGTACTTGTACATCTAAGAAAATGGAAAAAAACGAACGTGAAATTTTCACTTCCACTGTCTTAGACAGCCCATTCATCAAGGAAGGTTATAGTTTACTTTTATCCGGATGCGTGAAGTAGTTCCAGTTGCTTCTTCACTTGGATGACCCGCGTTAGACCTGCGATAAATGCGGCAAAAATGTCGCGCAGCTATTGGCCTACTCAGCCACAAAAATGTTTGCAGCAGTAACAACTGCACTTACAAGCACTGCCACAATCATTTGACCTAGATGCCCTGTGCATCGGAGAGCATGTTAATGTCGGTCCTGCTTGTGATCTCTCCCCGGTCGGAGTGTCGTCCTATCGCGCTATGAGAGTGAGGGAATAGGGAGTGCACCTGTGTCACAGCAAATGTGCCTGCACTGTAATGTCCTGCGCAGCTGGCTGGTCTCCTTATATGAGAACAGCCGCCGTAGCCGGCAATCGGCTAGGACGCCATCATCATCATTAATTATGATGATGGCTATGCTTAAATCTTTAAAACTACGCAATGGCTTTTGATGCGGTTTTTTTTAATAGATAGAGTGATTGAAGAGGAAGTTTTAAATTATGTATAATAACATCTATTAAATAGTGGAGAAATACTGTTATTTTTGAGGTTTCTAATTCCTCCCGTGCGAAGCTGGGGCGGGTCGCTAGTAAGGTATACTAATTATAAATGCCAAAGTTTTTATGTAGGTATGGAAGTTTGTTACTTTTTTAACCATAAACTACAGGATAGATTTTGACAAAACTTGCCAGTAATAAAGCTTACATATCAAAATAATACATAGGCTATTTTTTATCCCCGTCCGGGCTAATCAAATCAACATAATAAACTTTAGTTATATTTTTTGACATTCATAAGTGCTTGTAAAGGCCTATTTGAGTTTGACTTGCACTTTGACAACAATCATTCATTCAAAGTAGGCTGAAAACAGCACTTTTCGAACGTCAAAATTACATGAGACAGCCCCAAAAGCGCCCGCCCTTTACCACTTCCTATGTGTTTTTGCTGGGAAGAAGATGTTACTTTAAAAAACCAGCCAAGTGCGAATCTATGAAAAATGAATGTATCTATTACCTACAACTAGCCAAACTACAAACATTTTTCGGACAGCAAAAAATAACTTTGTTGTTCATACAAATATATGAATAACAAAGTTATAACTTGCGGTTTCACACGTTTATTGTATAGGGACCATCCTTAATATATATATTTTTAATTTTTAGTATTTGTTGTTATAGCGGCAACGGAAATACATCATTTGTGAAAATTTCAGCTTTCTAGCTATCACAAATAATGAGATACAGTGGAGATAGACAGACAGACAGACAGACAACCGAGTCTTAGTAATAGGGTCCCGTTTGAGTACGGAACCCTAAAAACGGGTAGAACCACAGTCGGAAGCAAGTTACAAAATAATCGGTATTGTTATACAGGATGAACAAAAGAGAAATTAGCTATTCCTGAGACGCGCGGCTGTCCTCGCGGAATAATATTTTAATCCTATCGCGAACAGATGTTTACTGGCGAATCTCATTATTGTAGGGTAAGTAACACAGTTGCCATCCGTAGTAAAATTTACAGAATTTTATAAATAAAAACTCTATTAAAAATAGAGGAAAAGTGTTTTTTTTGTTTAAACAACAGCAGGTCACGATACACGACTCGAACAACCTTTCACTATTGTCATATAGTTGAAAATCTATTGCAGAAATTTGTCAGATTGTGGTAACATGATGTGCGGTCGTGGCTCCAAAACTATTGAACTGATTTGAAAAAATATTTAAATGTTGGAAAACTAAATAATTCTGGTTAATATAGACTATATTTTATCGGGATACAGTAAGAAGTTCTGGGACGCGGGTGAAACTGCGGGGAACGGCTAGTAAGAAATAAAATACTTGTTTTAATAATCTATACTAATATTATAAAGCTGAAGAGTTTGTTTGTTTATATGTTTGTTTGTTTGAACGCGCTAATCTCAGGAACTATTGGTCCGATTTAAAAAATTCTTTCAGAGTGAGATAACCCATTTATTGAGGAAGGCTATAGGCTACTTTTTATCCAGGTGCGCTCAGTAGTTCCCACGGGAAAGCGGATGATACCGCTGGTGGAAGCTAGTTATTGTTTATATGGATGATTGATTTATTGTTTATAAGCTCTTAAATATATATTTGTTCAAATTATGTACCTATATTCGAATAACTATGTATTTCTTTGATAACGGTACGACAAGTTGCTGCAGAATAAAATTGGTCCTATGAACGTATTATCAAAGTCATTTTGGGATCTGCTATGAATACCAATAATTGAAGAAAGGTGAAGGAAAAAATCTCCAGGAAACCTGAACTATAAAATGTGAATTCACCAACAATCATCTCGCGCACGTGGTGATTAACGCTCGACGATTACGCGAATTAGTTCCCACGTTGAAGCTAGGACGCCAACTGTCTCCCTTACCCTAATTCCAGCATAAGGATAAGATGTAACACTGCGTTACTTTTGATTACCCCCAACGAGACGGATTTAACATAATATTATTAATATTAATACTTTTGTTAAGTAACAGATTTATCTGTAATTCTGTCTGTTTTACTGTATACTAGCTTGTGTCTACGTCTTTGTCTGCCTTCTTTTTCTTTGACAGGGCTTTTTAGGGTTCCGTACCCAAAGGGTAAAACGGATCCCTATTACTAAGACTTCGTTGTCTGTCTGTCTGTCTCCACGCTGTATCTCATTAACCGTAATAGCTAGAAAGCTGAAATTTTCACAAATGATGTATTTCCGTTGCCGTTATAACAACAAATACTAAAATTCACAATAAACGTGTGAAACCGCAAATTATAATATTGTTATTCATATATTTGTATGAAAAACAAAGTTATTTTTTGCTGACCGAAANAACCGTGATAGCTAGAAAGCTGAAATTTTCACAAATGATGTATTTCCGTTGCCGTTATAACAACAAATACTAAAATTCACAATAAACGTGTGAAACCGCAAATTATAATATTGTTATTCATATATTTGTATGAAAAACAAAGTTATTTTTTGCTGACCGAAAAGTGTTTGTATTTTGGCTAGTTGCAAGTATATATGATGCTATTGGGTTATATGCACCATCGAAATGCCAAAATATGTAAACACGCATAAATTATACATGTCTATTAATACAAAAATATTATTATCAAAGCTGTACTCTATAATTGCTTGGTTGAACGCGGAAAAAAATATTTCTATATTAGATAATTTATTTATTTCGGAAGGCTGATAAAAGTATAATCTATACTAATATTATAAAGAGGAAAACTTTGTTTGTTTTGGTTGTAATGAATAGGCTCAAAAACTACTGGACCGATTTTAAAAATTCTTTCACCATTCGAAAGCTACATTATCCACGAGTGACATAGGCTATATTTTATCCGGGTACGGGCAGTAATTCCCACGGGATGCGAGTGAAACCGCGGGAAAACGGCTAGTATATTATACTTTTATCCGGATGTGGAAAGTAGTCCTCTCGGTATGCAGTTTAGACACATTATGGTAAAACTTTTTTGAACTACACATCTATTTTTTTCACTTAAAATGAATCAAACTGCAATTTAAAATAAAAAAAAAATCATTTATAAAACAATTACCTACACCAAAAATCTTATTTTAACACTAACTTCTAAATTCTACGATCATTTTACAAACACAAACGTTTGAAATGAACCGGTTATATCATAAAAGTGGTTTAACTTCAAAAGTCAGTCAGGTGTTCAATCTGAGTCAAGAGATCCCTTAATTTAGTTATAACCTGACCTAATCTCACTAGGGCGGCTATTACGAAACCACGCGATATGTTCTTAGATAAATAATAGTTTAAAAACACTAGAAAAGCACGCTTTTAAAAGTGCATGTAAAATCGAAAAATTTTGGAGAACCTTGAAAAGACCTTTACAAAAAAGTTCAAACACTGATATGATACGATGTTCCAGCATAAAGTTCCAATTCATGTCTTCCGGCTCCATCATGAGATCAGCCATGCGATTCTCTAACTGACACATCATAGATGACAACAACGACGACCTCACAAATGACAAGCTTTTCGGTTTGAAGGATAAAATCGAAGGCGAAGTCGTCGTTGTCGTCGAAGGCGAGGATGATTTTTCATACATTTGGAACCATATTTTAGTTCTATGTCGCGCCGTCAACATCGTTGAAGCGCTGCGATCGCACACTTATATATGTTGCAACGATGATTTCTTGGTTTTAAAGATGTTTTGCGTTAGAGAATCACCCCCCTGTTCGACAGTACCATATTATTGTATTGTCATCCGAACTACATACAACTGCCAATTTTCATGATGCTACGATCTTTGGAAGATGGTTAAGTTAGTTACCTTAGATTTGATTACATGTTAGTTAGTTACATACAGGTGGACCTAATAAAAGCGTGTTAAAAAGATAAAAAATCATTTATTCAAACTAGGCTGAAAATCAGCATCACTTTTTGAAGGTAATATTTTACAAACGACTGTCCCTCACCTATGTGTTTTCGCTGGGAAGCAGAAGTGGTGAAACAAACTCCCCAGCCTGTCACTTCTTCTTATCTCACTCGCTGCAGCCTTAATCACCTAACAAGCGCTAGTGTCAGAGTTTTCTCAAATCCGCCTGACGGCCTCTGACGTGGAATTGTAACAACGACTGCTGTGTGGCATTCGGACCATTACTTCAAAACATATAAAAATTATAAATATCGAGTGATTTCATAATAGGGTACCAACAATGGTAGACCTGACCTAATTGGACTAGAATGCTAAGTTACATAAACATAATTACATATTCTATGTAGTTAGACTTGCTATAACTTCAGACTGCGACTATGCTTGTGTTTTTGGTTATAATTTTTTTGTTTGTAAGCTTATAATTTGTCAATGTTATTAATTAAGCACTTGATTTTGGAGTTTGTTTCATTGTGATAGGTTATTTAGTTGAAAAAATACCATTTTGTATATTTCGCAGTTTGATAAAGTTAAGCATAGATTTACATTTTTAAATAAGCTCCATATAAATTACTAGCTTCTGCCAGCGGTTTCACTCGCGCCCTGTGAAAACTACTCGGCGCACCCGTATAAAAAGTAGCCTATAGGCTTTCTCAATAAATGAGCTGTCTAACACTGAAATATTTTTTCAAATCGGACCAGTAGTGCCTGATATTAGCGCTTTCAAACAAACAAACTCTTCAGCTTTATAATATTAGTATAGATATCAAACATCGATCCCTAATTCCAAAACAAGGGATAGATAGTTTATAGAAATCCACACTAAAAAATTTAGTTACATTCACGATTACCTTCAAAATAAACTATCAACCAACTATCGGATCAACTTCCTATAGACCAACAGTTTACTGCGGAATTCAATATTCTGTCTATCTCTGGATTTGCTTACTAGAGATAGGAATTATTGACAATACTTGTACGGGGCTTATGTCAAAATTCTATCTCTAGTAAGCAAATCCAGGGATAGATAGGTTATTGGGAACGGCCGTTAGTCTGCAGCNTCTCCGGATTTGCTTACTAAAGATAGGAATTTGACATTACTTTAAGGGGCTGAAGTCAAAATTCTATCTCTAGTAAGCAAATCCAGAGATAGATAGCTTATTGGGAACGGCCGTTCGTCTGCAGCGTGTCTACCGTGATTTATTTCACAAAAGCAGACAACGTCAGGTGTCATAACGATGCTTACAATATATTTACAAATAACAACACGTTTAATGCGTTAAACGGAATTTAAAAGCATTGGATTTCTCACTATACAAGGGTCGGGTTTATGTGATAGAGTCATTGATTTCAAGATTTTTTAACCTAAAAAAGATCTGTGTATTAAGAAAGTTAAACAGATGTTTGACACAAAATCCAATATAAAATTAAATCTAATTCGTTATAACATGAACTTTGAGGCCTTTGCCCAGTAGTGGGACAGACGAGTAGAAAAAAAAACATGAACAGTGTTTTTTTTCTACTTTTTGTCTTAACTAGCTTCTGCAAGTGAGGCGTTCCACACATCAGGATAAAATTAGCCTATAGCCTTCTTCTATCTATGAACTTATTTTTGAAATCGGCCATTCCTGGGATGAACACCGTCCAGTAAAGAAACGAACAAACTCTTCAACTTTTAATATTAGTATAGATTATTAACCACATCAAGATTGACGGAGTGCAGACCTCCAGGCAGACGGAGTGACGACCTGCCGCAATCTGGAGCTGATCATCATACATATATGCATCAATTTTAATTGAGGAAATCAGGGAGGTGATTCTCTAACGCAAAACATCTTTACAACCAAGAAATCATCGTTGCGACATCTATAAGTGCGCGATCGCAGCGCTTCAACGAAGTTGACGGCGCGACATAGAACTAAAATATGGTTCCAAATGTATGAAAAATCATCCTCGCCTTCGACGACAACGACGACTTCGCCTTCGATTTTATCCTTCAAACCGAAAAGCTTGTCATTTGTGAGGTCGTCGTTGTTGTCATCTATGATGTGTCAGTTAGAGAATCGCATGGCTGA
>NWSH02000087.1:160500-170874 GCA_002382865.2 Heliothis virescens
AGAAACTCAATCACCGCTGTTGAAGATATTTAAAGAAATTATGACTCGGGAAAAAGAGTAAGAGATGCATATTTATCTTACACTGTAAATAGTAATATTATAAAGCTCAATTATTATTTTCATTGTTTACTTGAACGCCCTAATTTTAGAAAGTACAGGCTCTATTCGAAAAATTATTGCAATGTTGAATAGCCCATTTATCGAGGAAACCCATAGGCATCCTGATGCGCTAAATAGTTCCTACCTAAAGCGGTAGTAACCGCAGGTGCAAGAAGGTCTCTTACATCACAGATCGAAGATAACATGGTACCTCTAAGGTACGTTTTGATCACAATAATATTTTTTCAGTGATCCCGAAAAAAGAAATCTCCTGACGGAGCATAAAGAAGACAAAAAGAGACGACAATATTCCGGATCTAGAACTAAAACTGAACGAGTAAGAAATAAAAATCCAAAAGCATTTATTCAAAGTAGGCTGAAAACAGCACTTTTCGAACGTCAAAATTACATGAGACAGCCCCAAAAACGCCCTCCCTTCACCACGAAGAAGTGGTGCAACAAACTCCCCAGCAACACAAGTAAGAGATATTTGAAAGTGTGTAGGTCCGCGTTTTCTTTTAACCCAGCCCGGAGTCTGGAAGCTGGTGAAACACCCGTGCATCGGAGAGCACGTTGATGTCAGTCTTGCGTGTTATCTCTCCCCGGTGGTGTCGGGCGCCGTCCCATCGCGCTATGAGAGTGAAGGAATAGAGAGTGCACCTGTGTCACAGCAAATGTACGTGCACTATAATCTGCGTAGCTAGATGATCTCCTCAGAGAACATAGCTGCCGTGGCCGACAAATAATTTGGACGTCATTTGTTTTGTACAAACACAACAGGCATGACGACTAAAAAAATCTAATTAGTCCGTCTTTTAGATTATAAAAAAATATTGCATACGTATTTTTTCGTTTTTCATCTTAACAAATAATTACGAAGCTATAGACCGTTGAAATTGCGCGTGACGTCACGCCTACGTACGATTTTGACATAGGCGTGACGTCAGGACCCCCCACTCCCGAACTTTAATACTCATTATCTTTGTTATTATTGATAGATTTTTAAAAACAAAAAATACGTGTTCAATATTTTGCGA
This sequence comes from Heliothis virescens, assembly GCA_002382865.2. Classification (NCBI taxonomy): domain Eukaryota; kingdom Metazoa; phylum Arthropoda; class Insecta; order Lepidoptera; family Noctuidae; genus Heliothis; species Heliothis virescens. The sequence continues at coordinate 161,637 of NWSH02000087.1, forward strand.
TCATATAAATTACGGACTAAATGGATTTGCTTATTTTTTACCCTGTCGTCAGGCCTATTGGGAAGACGACATAGTGGAAGTAATTGGCTATATTTTATCCCTGTGTGTGTGATGTAGTTTCCACAGCACTCGGGTGAAACCGTGAAATATCATCATCATCCTCCTGCTCTATCCCAATCTATTTGCGGTCGGCGCAGCATGTTTTCTTCTTCCATACTCTTCTATCTGCCGTCATCTCAAACCATTCTTCAAACCTTGGAATACAACTTCACCTGCCTAGTCTTTTCCCAACTATGTTGGGGTCGGCTTCCAGTCTTACCGGATGCAGGCGAGAACCAGTGTTTTACGTTTGCCTATCTGACCTCCACAACCCAGTTACCCGGGCAGCCCGAGACTCATTGGTAAGATTGGTTGTCAGAATTTCTGGCTTCTGACTAGCCGTAACGACTGCCAAAGATGGACAAACGACAGCCGGGACCCACCAGTTTATCGTGCCTTCCGAAACACGGAAGAACTACTTATGACAAGATGGTAACCACCCACGAACCGACCGCGCCAAGCGTTGCTTAACTTTATGATCGATCGGCCCGCGCGGCTCTCACTTAGGCGCGAGCTCTTCTCTTCAAACCGCGGAATATAACTAGGTTAACTATTTTTTTTTCTCTATTTTGCAGAGATCCTGTGAATCCAGCAGTTCGGAACACCGTAAGAGGGGTGGACAGCAGCACGTTTATAAGTCATCTTCCACCGAACACAGGGACTTCAAGCCTAGGACTCAGAGCATAGTAATATCTTACTGATATCCTTCTATCTATCCTGATGATATTTTTAATGGGAAAGTTTGTGAGGATGTATGTTTGTTACTCTTCCACGCAAGAGGGTGAAACCGCTGGCAGGAACAATTCTATATAATTCTCAGGAGCTACTGGTTTGATTTGTGTCAGTCTATTTATCTACGAAGGATATAGGCTACATTTTCGGGTGTGCGTGGTTCCCAGGGAACGTGGGTGAAACCGCCGGCAGAAGCTAGGAAGTAGAAGTAGCAGTAATACAAAGTACTAGCCTCCGCCACCGGTTTTACCCACTTTCCGAGAGAACTACATCCCACACTCGGATAAAAGGTGTTACTCTGATATTTAAGCTATATTGCTGCCAAGTTTCATCACAACCCATCCATTAGTTTTAGTGTGAAAAAGTAACAAACATACATACATCCTCACAAACTTTCGTATTTATAATAATAATAATAGCGTCCTAGCCGATTGTCGGCCACGGTGGCTGTTCTCATATAAGGAGATCAGCCAGCTGCGCAGGACATATTATAGTGCACAAGCATTTGCGCAGACACAGGTGCACTCCCTATTCCCTCACTCTCATAACCCGATGGGACGGCAAACCGACAAGACCGGAGAGAGATCAGGCGCAGGACCGACATTAACGTGCTCTCCGATGCACGGGTGTATCAATCACCAACTTCCAACTCCAGGCTGCTTTGTGAAAGTATATAGATAGCATGGATGTAATGTTGTATCATTGTTTCAGCCTTACCAGAGTGAAAAGAAGGACAGCTGGTGGTTTTGGGTTGGTTTCATTTTTTCTTTCCATAATCACCATCATCATTATAACCTCAAACACCACAAACTTGACGATCAGGGGTGTATTTACCCTTAGGCTAGAAGGGCCCGGGGCGGCAAGCCGCGAGGGGCGGCCGGCAGGGCACCCCTGGGGCTTGATTTCATTCCTTGATGGGGTGGAAAGTTACAGGACCCCGGGGTGCGCAATCTTAAAATACGCCCCTGTTGACGATCGTACCTTGGTGACTTTTAAAATAGATAATTCATACCAATATTTCATAAATGCTTCGTATTATAGGTATTAGATGACTTCTACCGTAATTATCATTTTGTCATTTGTGAATTAGGAATAAATCTAAATATATAAAACTCAAAGGTGACTGACTGACATAGTGATCTATCAACGCACAGCCCAAACCACTGGAGGGATCGGCCTGAAATTTGACATGCAGGTACATGTTATGACGTAGACATACGCTAAGAAAAGATTTCCCAAAATTCCCACGGGAACGGGAAAAACTGGATTTTAAGTTTTGCGCGGGCGAAGCCGCTGACAGTTGCTAGTCTTATATATTTTTATTATTTAACTAAAGGCCTACCTCACCAAGGCAGAGAAGTTAATGAACGACCAATAGAATTTCTCAGCTCTCTGATACTATTGAGAGGGCGCAGACAAGATACGTGAAGAGAAGAGTCGAGATACTCAGGCTCTTAAAACCTTCCTAAATACGCTAACTTATGGCTAAATTCCAGCCTTGTAACGCCAGGCCCAAGTTTGTATGGATTTTAAGTTTCTCCTGTTTAAAAAATCCTCGTTTTTTGCTTGTCTTATAACATGGTGGTATGATACTATAGTTATACAGACAAACAGACATTTTATTCCCAGAACCCCAAAGAACCTCAGAAGAAGCAGACGGAAGAGACTTGTTCGTGCGTCTCCTGCGCGTGAGTTGATTGTTGTTTTATTTAAATAAAATAGGTAAAAAAGTCATTTGTTCAAAGTAGGCTGAAAATCAGCAATTTTTGAAGGTCTATTTTACAAAAGACAGCCCCCAAAACGCATGCCCTTCACCACTTCCAATGTGTTTTTGCTGGGAAGAAGAAATGGTGGAACAAACTCCCCAGCAACACAAGTCTGTCTGTATGGTTTGAAGAACCGGTTCTATGTATACAAAATTAATAGATGAAGTATAAAATATAATTAGGTATTTACCCATGTTGGTTAGTACGACCCTTGTAATGTCGACTGATCGAAATTAGAAGGTCTATCTTTTGAAGAATAACATCATCATCATCAGCCTTTGTATCGTCCCACTGCTGTGCTGCGGCCTCCTCTCACACAGAGAAGGATTGAGCATTAATCACCACATGCGCTCAACACGGGTTGGTTTTCAGACTTTATAGTCCAGGTTTCCTCGAGATGTTTTCCTTCACCTTTAATCAGTCATTGGTGTCTAAGATATACTTAGAAAGCACATACAAACTCAGAGAAGTTGCATTTATACTTGCCTGACCTGGAATCGAACCCACGCACTCATACTTGAGAGGTTGGTGCTTTACCCACTAGGCCCAAAGAAAGAATAACATTTTTGCCAGTCTTTACATCTAATAACTTTAAAACGGCTGAGCTGGTTTTGATGATGTAGAGAAGGTGCTCTAAAAATATCTGCCACGGTTTTAATGGGAGGTAGTATTGTGTATATAGTTTACATCAATAAAGATAACATATTGAATTCTAACTTTTTGTAATTTAGCGGAATATTTTGTAATTTTACAATTTTACATTGACATATGTACAGACAACAGCACATCAAGTTACCACAATCGGTCAAATTTCTGCAATACATTTTCAACCTTATCACAATGGAGGTAGGTTAATGTTTGATTGGTAAAATTTGACAGATTCGTATACGTTGACCTACTGTCGTCTGTACATTATTTATTTACAAAGCTATAAAGAGGACATATCCAATGCAATGACAATATAACTTAATTTAGAGATAATATTAACAATACAAACTGAATATAGCTACCAAAATTTTATAAAACTACAGTGGACCCCCGGTAATCCAGCTCCTGTTTTATCCGGCGCCCCCTGTAATCCGAAATGACTTTGAATAGGTTACAACTCGTAAATTGAGTATGATATGTACTTCAAAGTACATATAACATATAGAATTTTATCATTGGATATGTAATTTGTCGGATAACAAGGTACTCTATTGTGAAAAATTCCGGACTATAGGGGGTCTTAGGCAGTGCTCTATAATCCGACAAATTCGATAGTCCGACACTGCGCCGCATAGTGTTTGTCGGATTACCGGAAGTCCATTGTATTGTGAATTCACTCAGATTACACGAAAATACGTCAATCCTATCTCCCATTGAACCCATCGCAGATATTTCTACAACGCCTTATAGAGTACATGATATTAAGCCCGTTTATATTCCAGTCTAAAACGATTTGTTAGTTCGGAATACGCGTGCGTGGCCTGTCTCCTCATTCTCTTCACGATCACCATCATCGTGGCTTTCCTGGTGGTCTTCAAGAGCGTCCCCAACTTGGGGGGAGATAAGGAGCCATGCAAGCCTTGCAAGGCAAAGACTACGCCCCCAACTACGACTAAGCCGAAGTGCTGCCGGCCGAAGTGTGATAGCGAGCGCTTGAAGAGGAAGATTGAGATGCTGGGAGAAAATAACAAGGATATGGTCATTGATGAGTTTAAGAAGAATGAGTGAGTGTTTTTTTGGGTATTAGCTATATTCCACTTGATTACTGAGTAACTGCTTCCCGCATCATTATAAAATGCATAATGCATAAAGCATAATGGCGACATTTGGCCACGTCGGCTGTTCTCATATAAGGAGATCAGCCAGCTGCGCAGGACATATTATAGTGCACGAGCATTTGCGCAGACACAGGTGTACTCCCTATTCCCTCAGTCTCATAGCGCGATGGGACGGCAATCCGACACCACCGGAGAGATATTCTATGTTGTTATTCTATGCAATATAGTCTATGTTATATAATATAGTGTATGTTATGTTCAGACCACCTATCTCTATGGTTTCACCCGCGTCCTGAGGTCCCATTTATGGATGAAAAGTAGTCTATGACCTTTTTCAAGTTTTAGGCTATTGGTGTACCCATTTTCATTTAAATCGGTTTTGTAGTTTTTGCTTGAAAGCAGCCCAGACAGCAAATCAGATCAGTAGTTTATTCAAATTCTAATAATCTGGGATTAGTTTGTTCAAACAAAGTCTTCAGGTTTATAATATTATAGTACCTATAGATATGTACAGATGACAGCAGGTCACGGTACCCGAATCTGTCAAATGTTACAATAACCGTCCACTATTGTGATAAGGTTGAAAATCTATTGAGGAAAATTGACAGATTGTGGTAACTTGATGCGCTGTTGTCTCTACCTGATCCATTTGGACCCAAGAATCATGTGCGACTCCATCTGCTGATCAAAATGACTATAAAGGTTTTTGTTTCCAGGAAAAGCTACGAAGATAAGTTCTCCAAACAATATGGCATCCCCGGCGTGGCTGGAATAGGTAAATATACCTAATTTTACATAATAGATAAAAAATAAGTAACTACGTCCACTGCTAGACTGCTGCCTCCTCACGCGTTGAGGGGATTTGCGCATACCCTTTTTTTGCCGATGGGAAATCTTCAGACGGCCCCTCCCGCTGTGGGTGACAGCGTAAGGGAGTGTCAGACTTTTACTGGCTAAAACCCACCGTGTTCCTTCTTGAGCCCTTTGTGTACCTGGGCCGTGGTAACTCTTTCGAACAATCCCGTAGTCCCAGTGGATTTGCTCATACTCACCGTGCTGGGCATGCGTGTTGGTGAGCGCAGTGTGAGTTATTGTTAGCTTCGGAGATGCCACTGTCCATCTTCGGGCAAGGCGTTTAATATCCCACTTGATACTGTGTGGTGGTTATACCGCCACCAGTTGGTCGCCGGAGACTCGTCCGTTGTTCAGCAGGGTGCACCACAGGGCAGGTAAGGTTGGCAATTGGGGCAGGACACTGTTACTGCCTTCTTACAACCCCATTGTGGAACTGTGGGTCTCGGCTGTCACTTGAATATCTTTGGTTTAGCCTTAAACCCCCGTTGTGGAACTGTATTTACCGGGCTGTCATTTGAACATCTTTGGCAGTCGTTATGGGTAGTCAGAAGCCAGAAGGTTTGACCTATAAGCAGTTTGCTTTGAAACAATTTTAATGAACTGTAATGTTTTTGCTTTCAGATTTCGGACCAAGTTTTCGTGAATTGGTAAGTGATTTTATTAACGTATGATAAAATTATAAAACATATCGAATGCTTCTTTTTTAATTTTAATTAAAACTGATAGGATGTTCTATCAAAAATAAACGACATACTGCATTTGGTCACAATCTTGATAGANCTGACCTGGAATCGAACCCACGCACTCATACTTGAGAGGTTGGTGCTTTACCCACTAGGCCCAAAGAAAGAATAACATTTTTGCCAGTCTTTACATCTAATAACTTTAAAACGGCTGAGCTGGTTTTGATGATGTAGAGAAGGTGCTCTAAAAATATCTGCCACGGTTTTAATGGGAGGTAGTATTGTGTATATAGTTTACATCAATAAAGATAACATATTGAATTCTAACTTTTTGTAATTTAGCGGAATATTTTGTAATTTTACAATTTTACATTGACATATGTACAGACAACAGCACATCAAGTTACCACAATCGGTCAAATTTCTGCAATACATTTTCAACCTTATCACAATGGAGGTAGGTTTATATTTGATTGGTAAAATTTGACAGATTCGTATACGTTGACCTACTGTCGTCTGTACATTATTTATTTACAAAGCTATAAAGAGGACATATCCAATGCAATGACAATATAACTTAATTTAGAGATAATATTAACAATACAAACTGAATATAGCTACCAAAATTTTATAAAACTACAGTGGACCCCCGGTAATCCAGCTCCTGTTTTATCCGGCGCCCCCTGTAATCCGAAATGACTTTGAATAGGTTACAACTCGTAAATTGAGTATGATATGTACTTCAAAGTACATATAACATATAGAATTTTATCATTGGATATGTAATTTGTCGGATAACAAGGTACTCTATTGTGAAAAATTCCGGACTATAGGGGGTCTTAGGCAGTGCTCTATAATCCGACAAATTCGATAGTCCGACACTGCGCCGCATAGTGTTTGTCGGATTACCGGAAGTCCATTGTATTGTGAATTCACTCAGATTACACGAAAATACGTCAATCCTATCTCCCATTGAACCCATCGCAGATATTTCTACAACGCCTTATAGAGTACATGATATTAAGCCCGTTTATATTCCAGTCTAAAACGATTTGTTAGTTCGGAATACGCGTGCGTGGCCTGTCTCCTCATTCTCTTCACGATCACCATCATCGTGGCTTTCCTGGTGGTCTTCAAGAGCGTCCCCAACTTGGGGGGAGACAAGGAGCCATGCAAGCCTTGCAAGGCAAAGACTACGCCCCCAACTACGACTAAGCCGAAGTGCTGCCGGCCGAAGTGTGATAGCGAGCGCTTGAAGAGGAAGATTGAGATGCTGGGAGAAAATAACAAGGATATGGTCATTGATGAGTTTAAGAAGAATGAGTGAGTGTTTTTTTGGGTATTAGCTATATTCCACTTGATTACTGAGTAACTGCTTCCCGCATCATTATAAAATGCATAATGCATAAAGCATAATGGCGACATTTGGCCACGGCGGCTGTTCTCATGTAAGGAGATCAGCCAGCTGCGCAGGACATATTATAGTGCACGAGCATTTGCGCAGACACAGGTGTACTCCCTATTCCCTCAGTCTCATAGCGCGATGGGACGGCAATCCGACACCACCGGAGAGATATTCTATGTTGTTATTCTATGCAATATAGTCTATGTTATATAATATAGTGTATGTTATGTTCAGACCACCTATCTCTATGGTTTCACCCGCGTCCTGAGGTCCCATTTATGGATGAAAAGTAGTCTATGACCTTTTTCAAGTTTTAGGCTATTGGTGTACCCATTTTCATTTAAATCGGTTTTGTAGTTTTTGCTTGAAAGCAGCCCAGACAGCAAATCAGATCAGTAGTTTATTCAAATTCTAATAATCTGGGATTAGTTTGTTCAAACAAAGTCTTCAGGTTTATAATATTATAGTACCTATAGATATGTACAGATGACAGCAGGTCACGGTACCCGAATCTGTCAAATGTTACAATAACCGTCCACTATTGTGATAAGGTTGAAAATCTATTGCAGAAAATTGACAGATTGTGGTAACTTGATGCGCTGTTGTCTCTACCTGATCCATTTGGACCCAAGAATCATGTGCGACTCCATCTGCTGATCAAAATGACTATAAAGGTTTTTGTTTCCAGGAAAAGCTACGAAGATAAGTTCTCCAAACAATATGGCATCCCCGGCGTGGCTGGAATAGGTAAATATACCTAATTTTACATAATAGATAAAAAATAAGTAACTACGTCCACTGCTAGACTGCTGCCTCCTCACGCGTTGAGGGGATTTGCGCATACCCTTTTTTTGCCGATGGGAAATCTTCAGACGGCCCCTCCCGCTGTGGGTGACAGCGTAAGGGAGTGTCAGACTTTTACTGGCTAAAACCCACCGTGTTCCTTCTTGAGCCCTTTGTGTACCTGGGCCGTGGTAACTCTTTCGAACAATCCCGTAGTCCCAGTGGATTTGCTCATACTCACCGTGCTGGGCATGCGTGTTGGTGAGCGCAGTGTGAGTTATTGTTAGCTTCGGAGATGCCACTGTCCATCTTCGGGCAAGGCGTTTAATATCCCACTTGATACTGTGTGGTGGTTATACCGCCACCAGTTGGTCGCCGGAGACTCGTCCGTTGTTCAGCAGGGTGCACCACAGGGCAGGTAAGGTTGGCAATTGGGGCAGGACACTGTTACTGCCTTCTTACAACCCCATTGTGGAACTGTGGGTCTCGGCTGTCACTTGAATATCTTTGGTTTAGCCTTAAACCCCCGTTGTGGAACTGTATTTACCGGGCTGTCATTTGAACATCTTTGGCAGTCGTTATGGGTAGTCAGAAGCCAGAAGGTTTGACCTATAAGCAGTTTGCTTTGAAACAATTTTAATGAACTGTAATGTTTTTGCTTTCAGATTTCGGACCAAGTTTTCGTGAATTGGTAAGTGATTTTATTAACGTATGATAAAATTATAAAACATATCGAATGCTTCTTTTTTAATTTTAATTAAAACTGATAGGATGTTCTATCAAAAATAAACGACATACTGCATTTGGTCACAATCTTGATAGAACTTTTTGCACAAATAGAAATGTTTAGGTAAATGTTAAGCTATGGCCCCCTTACACAGGTTCCAGATAGACTTCTTGATAGCTATCTGATAAAAATGCCATATAATAGCGTCCTAGCCGATTATCGGCCACGGCGGCTGTTCTCATTATAAGGAGATCAGCCAGCTGCGCAGGACATATTATAGTGCACAAGCATTTGCGCAGACACAGGTGCACTCCCTATTCCCTCACTCTCATAACCCGATGGGACGGCACTCCGACACGACCGGAGAGAGATTAGGCGCAGGACCGACATTAACGTGCTCTCCGATGCACGGGTGTATCAAT
>NWSH02000087.1:235832-247187 GCA_002382865.2 Heliothis virescens
CTGACAACCAGTCTTACCAAGGGGTACCAGGTTGCCCGGGTAACTGGGTTGTGGAAGATCTCCATGTAAAACACTGATTCTCAACTGCATCCGGTTAGACCGAAAGCCGACCTTGAGGTCGGCTTTCGGTCTAATAAATCGTAGTTGGGAAAAAGCTAGGCAGATGATTGCAAGCAGCTGCCCTTATCTCAGTTTATTTGGGGTCAGCGCAGCATGTTTTCCTCTTCCATACTCTTCTATATTCATAGTTTCAGACACTACAATTTATTTTTGTCTGTAATGATTTATGGGTGACTTCTGTAATAATGTCCTATCTATCCGAAGTTTTACGATTAGACATTGAAATTTGACATCTATTATATACTAATATTATAAAGCTGAAGAGTTTGTTTCTTTGAACGCGCTAATCTCAGGAACTACTGGTCCGATTTGAAAAATTCTTCCAGTAACACTGGAAGAAATTTTAGATAGCCCATTTATCGAGGAAGGCTATAGGCTAATTTCTATCCACGGGCGCCGAGTAGTTTCCACGGGACGCGGGTGAAACCGCTCGCAGAAGCTAGTAATTTATATAGAGCTGACGGCAAAATTCAATAACTAATCGACAGTCAGCGCATAGACAGGATAAATTGGGATTATGAAACCCGCAGTTAGAACTATCATGTCAAAAGATCGAATCGGAGAAGTAGACCATATTAGTTACTGCAGACGGTCAGTAACTGACATGGTCTACTGTTAAAATTTTAATTCTTTGCAAATCTTTAATTCTTTATTTCAGGCAGATGGGTTCACGACAAAATAAAGAAATTTGCTGAAAACCTGAAGATAAATCCTCACACTGATGATGCGCCAAGTCTAAGAGCTGAGGAAGCTGCCAGCATGGAGCGAGTGCCCAGGTCTGCGAAGCGACATGGGTAAGAGATTTTAGGAGTAATCTTATTATCTTTTGTACATATAAAAATCAAAGTCCTGACTCATCAACGCAGGACCCAAACCTGTGAACCTATAAAGCTGAAAGTTTATCAGCGGTTCATCTTGATCACGCGAGATAAGAAAGGATTTCCCGAAATTCCCACGGGAACGGGATTTTAAGCATAACGCGGGCGAAGCCGCTGGCAGAAGCTGGTGTATAACAAACTAGTGGTTCCCCTTGACTTTGCAGATGTTTCCGCTACCGGTTATAAAGTAGCCTATGTCCTTTCTCGAACTCTAGACTATGTGTGTATCCCTAGACTATGTTGGGGTCCTTCAGTCTAACTGTATGATTGCCAGTTGATTACCAGTGTGCTGCATAGAGCTACTGCCTATCTGACCTCTTCAACCCAATTCTGGTGATACAATACCTCTTGGTAATATTGGTTGTCAGGTATCTTCTGGCTACCCGTAACGACTTCCATAGATATTCAAATGACAGCGTTGCTTGGCCTTATGATTGATCGACCATGTGGCTGATACTTAGCCCTGAGCTCCTGTTAGGACTGGTTCCCCAGTTTTATTTAATTTAAATGTTGTTTATTTTTACAGTATGATAACATATCCTAGGTACATCTATGATAGACTTTATGATAGAAGAGAGACTGATGAGGAAGAAGTAAGTATAATTACAGTTTTAGTGCTATACAAATCAAATCTAAACTCAACCACCCCTCTTATCTCTTTTAATCTTTCGGAGTAATCAAACAGTCCTCCCGCCCTATTTGTTGGCACTTACGGCCAGTTTCACAGGTTCCAGATAAAGTCGTAGATCTGACAGATGATGCCATAAAAGCGTTTTTAATTTTGACTGATCTTCTATGGCTTATCTGTCAGATAACTATTTAGAACTTTATCCAGAACTTATGAAACTGGCTGTATATTTCACGAGAAATTTAACACCATATTTGTTTGAGAAAACTCTGACAGAAAAGCTGAAAGTTTGAATACAAATTCTTTTTTAACCCTTGATGAAATAAGTGAGAGAAGGTTAAAATTTTTAGGAAGATTATGACCTGAACCAGAAGACGGTATTCTCACAGCTTTCGGCTAATATGAAGAATGTCTGCAAGCAGGCGGCTAAGGCAGTTGAACAAACGAGGAATGTTGAAGGCTCGCATGACAATCAGAAAGCCGGTATTTAATGAAAATGCTAGCTACGACCAGAATGTAGAGATATGTATAATGATGATGGCGTCCTAACCGATTTCGGCCACGGCGGCTGTCCTCATATAAGGAGATCAGCCAGCTGCGCAGGACCTATTATAGTGCACAAGCATTTGCACAGACACAGGTGCACTCCCTATTCCCTCACTCTCATAACCCGATCCCACCCATCGACCAGAAAAATAGGGGGTGATTTGTGGCTTATGTACAGAATATCGATTTTTGGCCACATCACATTTTGCGTAATATTTTTTTGTTTTGCAGCTAAAGAGGAAAATAAGCAAGGATCTATAGCATCGGCTCTGATGCAGCAACTGGTTCGACTCCTCACAGACTTGGTAGACTATCAGGTTCAGCAGAAAACTTGCACCAGTAAGTTGTCATTTATTTTATGATGTCAGACATGGTAATAAATGCCAACGAACGTCTTTACTTGCTCAACGGTTTGAGATGAAATTGATGGGGACAGTGTTGTTGGTCACTTTTTAACCGACTTCCCAAAAAGGAGGAGGTTCTCAATTCGACCGTATCTTTTTTTTTATGTATGTTCACCGATTACTCGAACGGCTGGAACGATATTTAAAATTATTTTTTTGTTTGAAAGGGTGTTCTTCACAGGTGGTCCTATGGTAAGGAGATCAGGATTTGATGATGGGATCCTGGATAAATCGAGAGAACTCTTCAAATTTCATACGCTTTTATACGTCGATGATATTATTACTGGAGCGACTGTCACTGTGGGTGGGTAGGTAGGTAAGGGTATTAAAGATATTATAGTTTTAGACCCGAAAACTGAAAAGCATAAAATAAAAAACTTTTTACAGAAAAACAAAACCGACTTCACAAAAAAACACTGAAAGACCTGACAGACCTGCAGACACCGACTTCTAGAGCTATGTGAAAAGTTTTTTTTTTTATCCCTTTCAGTGTTTTTTCTTTCTAAGCGTATCCTGAAAACGGTTACAGGCTACCTTTTGGAAGTAGAAAATAAACGGAACACGGGTGACACCGAGATTGATAGGATGTGTTAAATTCAAAAATCACAACTGTGGAGCTTTTATAGTAGTTATAAGTCTGACAAGGAAACCAGTTTGACAGCTTATTTAACCATCTGCTGGTACTCTGCATCCAGTTGGACGGGAAGCTGAATCGATTGTTTTTTTTTACAACGATGCTCTCTTTCACCGTGGACCCTTAAACCATGGAGTTTTTAATATGTATAGTATATCGGGACACCTTTATCACACACGGTCGGTAAGCCCCATGGTAAGCTATTAATTAGCTTGTGTTATGGGTGACATACATATTATAACACCCAGACCACAGCCAACAAACATGCTCATCACTCAAATGTTGACCGTACCGGGAATCGAGCCCGGGACCATCAGTTCGGCAGTTCGGCATGGTAACCATTGCGCCATTAGCTTTGGATTCTTCTCCTCTCCTCAGAACTGCCAGCAGACCTTCAAAGCTTCTTAGAATGGCTCACATACCCCAAAGACGACAACCAGGAGCATGAACAGGAATCCCTGACCTACAGGACTCCGTATCAGGAAGAAGATATACTGGAGGAATTACAGGATCTTCAGAATGAAGGTTGGTTCTGTAACTAAAGGTTGATGATGGGGAATCGTAAAGCTATGTGCTATGTGTAAAAATTCTCATGCAATATTGAACCTTACACTTTTGGAGATAAAGTTGAAAATACATTGAAGGATTTTGGCATATTTTAGTAGTTTCATGTGTTACTGTAAACTAGGGTAGATAGACAGACGTCTATCTGTCCATCTGTCTGTCTGTCTCTAGGTTGTATCTCATAAGCCGTGATAACTAGAAAGAACTGAAATCTTCATAAATGATGTATTTCTGTTGCTGCTATAACAACAAATATTAAAAATAAAAAAAAATGTATATTAAGGTGGGTTCCAATACAATAAACGTGTGAAATCGCAAATTATGACTTTGTTATTCATATATTTGTATGAAAAACAAAGTTATTTTTTGCTGCCCGAAAAATGATTGTATTTTGGCTAGTTGTAGGTAATAGATACGTTCATTTTTCATAGATAATGGTACGGAACCCTTCGTGTGCGAGTCCAACTCGCACTTGGCCGGTTTCTATATGTATAGATTATCTTACAGAGAGAGCTGATCGTGTTGAGGAGTCTCGCACAGGTGACAAGGGAGGGGTGATAGATATCAGGACCCACTACCTGGACTGTCTGCATGCTGTCCAGGACCTACTCGACACGTATGAGGAAATGAACGATGATGAGAAGGTAACTATTTAAGTTTAAAGGTTCATTTAAAATACATAACGTGCTAGATCTTTACTAATCCTACCAATCAATTTATATAAAACTCTGCCGTTACTGAGTGACAGACTGACGGATAACGCTCAGCCGAAACTACTGAGCGTAAAAAGTTCGCTATGAAAATTTCTTAGGGAAATGAAGTACTAGGAGAGGACTTTTTAGTTATAACGTCAATATATTGCAATGTTCCTCGGGAAGCCGTGAGATCGCTGGCAGAAACTAGACCATGCTAGTATTATAAATGCAAGAGTGAGTATCATCTGCCTAGCCTTTTCCCAACTATTTTTGGGGTCGGCTTCCAGTCTAACCGGATGCAGCTGGGAACCAGTGTTTTAAATGGACGAGCCTGTCTGACCTCACAAACCCATTAACCTGCGCAACCTGGCACCCCTTGTAGACTGGTTTTGTCAGATTTTCTGGCTTCTGACTACCCGTAACGACTGCCAAAGATGTCCAAATGACAGCCGGGACCCACTGTTTATCGTGCCTTCCGAAACACGGAGCAAGACTGAGTATATTTTGTGAATTTTATTTCAGAGTAAAATGTCAGGCGTGAAGGGATATTTAGAAAACCAAATGAGATTTCTGAACAAGCAACTATCTGGTTATGATTTATTCACAGTAAGTATTTTACAAATGTCTCATTATCATCTTCCTGCCCTTATCCCAATTTATTTGTGGTCGGCGCAGCATGTTTTCTTCTTCCATACTTTTCTATCTGCCGTCATCTCACAAGTAACATTCTTCCTGGTCATATCGACTTTCAAACAATTCATCCATCGATTCTTTGGTCGTCCACTTCCACAATATCCATTCACATTCATGCTCAAAACCACATCATCAGCCCTTGTATCGTCCCACTGCTGTGCTGCGGCCTCCTCTCACGCAGAGGATTGAGCGGTCATTACCACGTGCCAGAGATGCCTGTTTTCCTTTACCTTTAACCCAGTCATTAGTGTTTAGTGGTTTAACTAATAATATTTTGACTTGACAGCTGTTTTTGGTTTGGTTAACGTTATAAATAAATGGTGTAACTCACCGTTTATTTTAGAAAGTACCTACTTTTTTAATGTCCCACTGCTGGCCCAAAGGCCCCACACTTCGCAATCTTTCCACGGAGCCCACCAGTTTCGGTGATAAGCGTCTAGGTCGCCACGGCATCTCCTCCGGGGTCTACCCTGTCTGCGGTTTCCATCTTGAGGTCCACTGTTTGACAATAGTGGCCCATATGGAAAAAAAATTAGAAAGTATATTAACTTATAAAAATTACATTGGTACTCGCCTGACCTGAAATCGACACACACTCGAACTTGAGAAGGTGGTGCTTTCACCACAGGGCCACCACGACTTTGTGACCACATCCTTATTAACCCCCGACGAAAAAAAGAAGGGTGTTATTAGTTTGACGTGTCTGTCTGTGTGTCAGTCTGTCTGTGGCATCATAACTTCCGAACTGATGCAGTGATTTCATTTTCGTATTTTTTGTATTAAGGTATATAATAGAAAACTCCTGCTAATACTAACATTTTATTTCCCACAGCTATTCGAAAAAAACAACTCAATAAGATACAAAAGAGAGCTCCAAACTAAGGAGCGGTCAACAAAGCACAGGCCTAGAAGAAAATTGAACAAATTCATCAAGAATTTCGGCAAAAAGCACACACGGACCACAGCCAGTTACTACGACGGGATCCAATTAACTAACATGAAAAGGAAAACGGCTAAAACCTATGATTTAATAGACCCTAAGGTTGATTCTGAAACTGATCAAAAATTGGCGAAAAGAAACTTGAAAGATGTATATTATAAGGCCGTAGCTGAAGCCAAAAAATATGCGACAGTCAAAAATATACATAAAAAGAATGAAATAACAAATTTTCTAACTAGTACCGCAGTAGTTGTACATTAACTGCGGAATTCAATATTCTGTCTATCTCTGGATTTGCTTACTAAAGATAGGAATTTGACATTACTTGTATGGGGCTAATGTCAAAATTCTATCTCTAGTATGCAAATCCAGTGCTAGATAGGTTATTGGGAACGGCCGTAAAGGGATTTCAATAAACTATCTGTTGTTCGTAACTAGAGATAGAAGTTTACAGATAAAGTTCTACATCTGATAGATAATGCTTTAGAAAAGTTGACAAAATTAAAAACATTCCTATGGTACTATCTACCAGATTGTTATCTAGCACTTTATCTGGAACTGGGGCTAACATTACTTATTATAAAGTTATTGTTGAAATTCTATCTCTAGTAAGCGAATCTATAGATGGATAGGGTATTGAAATCGGTTGTAAGTCACTCATCTGCCTAGCCTTTTCCCTCGTTTGTAAGTCACTGTGGAAATCAAATATGTTACTTTCAGAATTGATAATTTTACAGTAGCTCAAAAATCTCATTATCCTCTGTCTAGCTTTTCCCTATGTTGGGGTCGGCTTCCAGTCTAACTGGATGCAGCTGACCGCCAGTGTGCCACATGGAGCGACTGCCTGTCTGACATCCTCGAGCCAGTTACCCGGGCAATCCTGATACCTTTTAGTGAAAATGGTTGTCAGTTTTTCTAGAATTTTCCATGCACCCAAATAAAGTAGCCTATATCCGTTTACTATACGTGGGCTGTTTAAAACTGAAAGAATTTTTCAAATCGGCTTAGGAGTTCCTGAGATTAACGTTAAACAAACAAATTTTTATTAGTATAGATTGTATTTGAAGTGCCTTTGTATTCTCGTTTTTGTAAAATATCCATCCGTTGGTTTACGATTAAATATTGAAACTAAAGGTAATTTATATGGAGCTGCCTCGTTGGTCTAGTGGTCGTATAGCCGATTGCTGTGCACGAGCTCTCTGGTTTCATTCTCGGGTCGGGCCGAAATCGCTTTGTAGGTTTAGAAACTTTCACAAAGCAGCCGGGAGTACGTTGGTGATTGATTCACCCGTGCATCGGAGAGCACGTGACGGAATAGGGAGTGCACCTGTGTCTGCGCAAATGCTTGTGCACTATAACATGTCCCGCGCAGCTGGCTGATCTCCTTATATGAGAACAGCCGCCGTGGCCGACAATCGGCTATGACGCCATTATTATATGTAGCTAATCTCAAAATCAATGGATAGATAGTTTATAAAAATCCGTCAATAATTGTTTGCTTGAATATGAACCTTATTAGAAGGTAATAAGTTTGATTTTCGTCTGTCATCTGTCTGATCTTTTCTCCTTTAGACAGTATCTGTCGTGGCTTTGTAAATGTTTTAAAATATTTGTTTTTTAATGGCATTATTTGTAGTAGAGTTTATTTTTAGGATTTATGCGACATAGAAAAAAATAAAAATTATGAATTATATAAGTTTTTGTGGTGTTTTATTGTTTAATTTGTGGAAATACAGAGCTTTTGTTATATACAATACAACAAAAATATACCTACCTACATACTTATTTACAAAACCTATTATATATTATACTAGCTTCCGCCAGCGGTTTCACCCGCTCTCCCGTGGGAACTACTGCGCGCACCCGGATAAAAAGTAGCTTATAATCTTCCACGATAAATGGCCTATCTAACACTGAAATAATTTTTCAAATCGGACCAGTAGATCCTGAGATTAGCGCGTTCAAACAAACAAACAAACAAACTCTTCAGCTTTATAATATTAGTATAGATTCTGGTAAAAAGAGGAGAACTAAAACTAAAATAAACCAAAAAAAATCTCCCATCGCTGTCGACTGGGAGCGTGCCCAAGAGGCTGGCAGCATTGCCCCTTTGGATAGCAATGCTTATTCTGTGTCTAAGGTACTATTCAGCATTTTGGTCACGCGAAGCGCCATCTTAATCTGCCCACGTCCGACTTTCTATAGGACAGATAATCGGACCAATTTGTAGGACGTTCTTATTATAATTTTTTATAGGACGTGTTCGTTGCTCTATTGCTATCAGTGTCTTCTATTTTTCTCCTACACAAAATCGTCACCAATTACCTGACGTGGGCAGCTTTTGGATCAATAGATAGGAATATCGAAAATGCTCATTTTCTGTTAGGCTGCGTCCTACGTGGGCTAATCGTAAATGCGAAGCGATCTGAAGCGAATTAGCAGATATACATAGGCTGCGCCGAGCAATACTGCGCAACATCACGTGGGCCACTTCAAAAGAAATCTACTGTTTGTTGTTATCGCGTCGCTGCGTGCTAGCATCTAAATCACTCATGTAGGACGCATCGTTACAATTCCACGTCAGAGGCCGTCAGGCGGATTTGAGAAAACTCTGACACTAGGGCTTGTTAGGTGATTAAACCTGCAGCTCACTGTATAAAACACTGCGCATTTCAAATTCACCTTTATACCCCAAGCAATAAGATGCAAGTTTGAACAACGGACAAAACCCAAGGGGGACATTCGTAAAACTTCAAAACAAACAAACAAACTAATACATTTCCTTCAGTTTCATGCAATAAAGTGCAGCAATAAACATAAAAGCATTCCTTTGAACTTAAATATTATATTTTTCCGTCCACCCTGTATGTGCAGACAATAAAATGCAGGCACAACCTGTATTATTAACTAGTTCAGTCTGGGAGGCAGATTAAAAAGTTTACGAGTTAACGGTAATGGAATTTAGATTTTTCTCGTTTAATTTAAATTACTTTTGTACTAACGTCCAGTTTCACAGGTTCAATATACCTAAAGTTCTGGATAACTATATGACAGATCATGCCTTAGAAAAGTAGTTAAAATAGACATTTGGCACTATCTGTTAGATAGTTATCTAGAACTTTATCTGTGACCTGTGAAATTGACCATAAGGATTATAAACACGAAAGTTTATATGTATAGATGTTTGTTGCTTTGGAAAAGAACTTAGTGGAATTTGATGAAACTTGGCTTTAATATAAAGGCCTTTTTATCCGAATGCGGGAAGTACTTTCATTGGAAAGNTTTTTCAAATCGGACCAGTAGTTCCTGAGATTAGCGCGTTCAAACAAACAAACAAACAAACTCTTCAGCTTTATAATATTAGTATAGATTCTGGTAAAAAGAGGAGAACTAAAACTAAAATAAACCAAAAAAAATCTCCCATCGCTGTCGACTGGGAGCGTGCCCAAGAGGCTGGCAGCATTGCCCCTTTGGATAGCAATGCTTATTCTGTGTCTAAGGTACTATTCAGCATTTTGGTCACGCGAAGCGCCATCTTAATCTGCCCACGTCCGACTTTCTATAGGACAGATAATCGGACCAATTTGTAGGACGTTCTTATTATAATTTTTTATAGGACGTGTTCGTTGCTCTATTGCTATCAGTGTCTTCTATTTTTCTCCTACACAAAATCGTCACCAATTACCTGACGTGGGCAGCTTTTGGATCAATAGATAGGAATATCGAAAATGCTCATTTTCTGTTAGGCTGCGTCCTACGTGGGCTAATCGTAAATGCGAAGCGATCTGAAGCGAATTAGCAGATATACATAGGCTGCGCCGAGCAATACTGCGCAACATCACGTGGGCCACTTCAAAAGAAATCTACTGTTTGTTGTTATCGCGTCGCTGCGTGCTAGCATCTAAATCACTCATGTAGGACGCATCGTTACAATTCCACGTCAGAGGCCGTCAGGCGGATTTGAGAAAACTCTGACACTAGGGCTTGTTAGGTGATTAAACCTGCAGCTCACTGTATAAAACACTGCGCATTTCAAATTCACCTTTATACCCCAAGCAATAAGATGCAAGTTTGAACAACGGACAAAACCCAAGGGGGACATTCGTAAAACTTCAAAACAAACAAACAAACTAATACATTTCCTTCAGTTTCATGCAATAAAGTGCAGCAATAAACATAAAAGCATTCCTTTGAACTTAAATATTATATTTTTCCGTCCACCCTGTATGTGCAGACAATAAAATGCAGGCACAACCTGTATTATTAACTAGTTCAGTCTGGGAGGCAGATTAAAAAGTTTACGAGTTAACGGTAATGGAATTTAGATTTTTCTCGTTTAATTTAAATTACTTTTGTACTAACGTCCAGTTTCACAGGTTCAATATACCTAAAGTTCTGGATAACTATATGACAGATCATGCCTTAGAAAAGTAGTTAAAATAGACATTTGGCACTATCTGTTAGATAGTTATCTAGAACTTTATCTGTGACCTGTGAAATTGACCATAAGGATTATAAACACGAAAGTTTATATGTATAGATGTTTGTTGCTTTGGAAAAGAACTTAGTGGAATTTGATGAAACTTGGCTTTAATATAAAGGCCTTTTTATCCGAATGCGGGAAGTACTTTCATTGGAAAGCAGGTGAAACCGCTGGTGAAAGCTAGTTAAAACGAGCATAAAAAATCACTTTTTATGCTCGTTTTAACTAGCTTTCGGTTTCGGTACACAGTTGTATGTAAGCTAACTATCACGGTTCTTGAGATACAGCCTGGAGACAGACGGACGAACTCTTCGCGAACGAGTCCGACTCGCACTTGGCCATTTCAATTTCAGAACTGAAAAATTTAATTTTTAACACGCTTTTATTAGGTCGACCTGTATATTGCTAACTAACATGTAATCAAATCTAAGATCACTAATTTAACCATCTGCCAAGGACCGTAGCATCATGAAAATTGGCAGTTGTATGTAGTTCGGATGACAATACAATAATATGGTACTGTCGAACTGATCTCATGATGGAGCGACAAGATATGAACTGGAACTTCATGATGGAACATCGTATCATATCCGTGTTTGGACTTTTAAAAAGGTCTTGTAACTTTGATCAAAATTAGGTGCACTCATAAAAGCGTGTTTTTCTAGTGTTTTTAAACTCATCATCTGCCTAGCCTTTTCCCAACTATTTTTGGGGTCGGCTTCCAGTCTAACCGGATGCAGCTGAGAACCAGTGTTTTACATGGACCGACT
>NWSH02000087.1:251911-265631 GCA_002382865.2 Heliothis virescens
CTACACTTTGCGGCTCACGTTCAGCCGACATTGTAGGGTGACCATGTGTTAACAAAATAAAAACAAGGTTAATTAAAAAAACAAAAACAGTTTTCAGTAAAAGTTAGACTAAATTGTAGATTGTGAACTTGTAGTTTTTTGCAGCAGGCATGATTTCTGTGACGGCTACGGCGCGGCGGGGCTCCGGCGGTCCACGCGAGTTTATCGTCGCAGATAGGTTTAACGCTCACCACCGCGCTTCGGCTTGCTGGCCGGCGGTGCGGCCAGCCTCAGCCGCGGTGCGAGTGTTACAACCACCTGCTCCTCAATCGCGGGCCTCGCCTCGCGCTACGCGATTTTGAATTACACTCTAGGGGTAGGGCAGACAAGACTGCGTGAAGTCGGATTTACCGCAATTCGTTTCTGTCATTATAACCTAACTTTCAGCAATTTTTTTAGGATATTATTTAACACAATACCTAGGACATTTGAATTTAGGTCATGTAAAATTAGGAGATTTCATTAAACTAAATATAATTATGTTAAACAAAATTTCGGGATTTCGAAAATTATGGTTACTGAAGTAAGTAAGAACAAAGAAGCGGTTAGCGACAAGCTCTTTGACATTACAACTAGCCGCATTAAAGAACGTATAGCGCCGAACACATTCCGGCGCAATTTCATTCAGCTGTATTCAATCCGGCTAATCGTTGATCGATAAATCCGGTTAATCGTAATACAAAACGGCCCTGCTTTTGATAATGGCTAGCGGTAATGTAATACGGCGGATTATGCAATTCGACTGCGACATAGATATATCAGAATACCATGCCTATATGTTATTCTTTTTATCCGGGCACGGGAAGTAGTTTCCCTATGTCACGAGTGAAACCGTTGACGGAAGCTAGTATAAAAATAAAGATTATTAGAATTTTGTTAAAGAACTTAAACAAGGTAAACTTAGGTACAAATATTCATTCAACCACTTTGTCTATATGCTAGCCAGACTAGTGATGTAACTTAAATACATTATCGATACGACGAGTTGTATACGATAATTAGTGTTGTACATTATCGATATTATGATGTCGAGACTGCACTTTGGTCGGACTATTAGGCTAGGGAGGGGAGTGAGTGAAGTTTATCGATATTAATTAGTGATGTTATTTATTAGTTTTTTAGCTACGTTGATAGTTTTTAATGCAGGTTTTAGTTTAAATTATTAAGGACTTGATTTAGTAGTCAGAAAAATTACGACGAATAAAAAAAAATAGAAAGGTTTATTTTGCCATCATTAAAAAACCGGCCAAGTGCGAGTTGGACTCGCGCACGAAGGGTTCCGTACCATTATCTATGAAAAAAGTACAATAGGAATGGTCAAGTGTGAGGTACTTAAGTTGCACATTATTTCTAATAGATGGCGCTACTAGTATACAATTTTGCAATTAATTAATATAAATGAACAGCCTTAATATATTTTTTTAATTTTTAGTATTTGTTATAGCGGCAACGAAAATACATCATTTGTGAAAATTTCAGCATTCTAGCTATCACGGTTAGTGAGATACAGTCTGGAGTCAGACAGACAGACAGGGAGACAGACAGACAACGAAGTCTTAGTAATAGGGTCCCGTTTTACCCTTTGGGTACGGAACCCTAAAAATGATAGAAATTAATTAAGAATCTCTCCGTTCTTTTCTTTAGTGCTATCTACTGTAGCTGTTTATTCAATTAATAAACATTATGTTTGAATAAAAATAATGCTTAAATTCATGCCGAATTAATTCAATGTACCACTTCCAATTTGTAGCAATAGATATTGGTATGAAGCAGCTAAAATTGTACAGACGACAGCCCATCAAGTTAGCACAATCTGTCAAATTTCTTCAATAGATTTTCAACTTTATCACAATAATGGAAGGTTAATGTTCGATTGGTAAAATTTCACAGATTCGGGTACTGTGACCTGCTGTTGTCTGTACCACTTCCGATGTGTGGCAATAGATATTGGTATAAAGTAACGCATAATTAATTTATCGACATCGAAACACTCAAAATCATCGACTGCCCCCATCACTACATGATTCCAATGCTATAATTTTCGTACAAAATACAGCACTTACCGCGTTGGTTACTTTCGATACAAACTCACAACCCTAACGGATACAGGCTGATGTTTTTTGATACTTTAAAATGCAGACTTTTTTTGCCGGAAGTTATTTGAATATTTTTTTGAGTACTTTGTGATTAGTTCATTATATATTATAAAGCTTATTATTGAAGCTTACATATTTAGCATGTCTTTCATAAATGGATAAAAATAAATAAAATTCATTTATTTCAGGCACGCACCTATAAAAAAATAGAATTAGAAATAGGAAGCACAGGTATTTCCAAAACTTAAAAAGGATTGAATTATTTTTTTAATGTCTTTATACAATACTATCTATTTCCCGCTGTTTTACTCACAACAAAATGTCACTAAGGTCTCACAACAAAACGTGGCTTTCAATTGGTAATAGAATTTTCAAAATTAGTTCAATAGATCCAAATATTACATAATATGAAAGAGTAGGTGACTTTAGTTATTTTTTCTTATTTCTTATATAGTATTAAATCTAATATATAAAAATGAATTGCTGTTCGTTAGTCCTGCTAAAACTCGAGAACTGCTAGACCGATTGGGCTTATTTTGGTTTTAAAATGTTTGTAGAGATTAAGGGAAGGTTTAAACGATGAGAAAATAATATGATTATAAAAAAAAAAAGAGGCAAGTGATACGAAGTTCACCGGATTAGCTAGTCTTATATATAAAAATGAATTGCTGTTCGTTAGTCCTGCTAAAACTCGAGAACTGCTGGACCGATTTGGCTAATTTTGGATTTGAATTAATTGTTGAAGTCCAGGGAAGGTTTAAACGTTGAGAAAATATATGATTATAAAAAAAAAATGTAGGTAAGTAATACGAAGTTTACCTGGTCAGCTAGTCTATCAATAAAAACTGACAGTACAATACTCAACAAAACAACCAACCAAAACACATTTATCTCAAATTTTAAGCCTTACCATTTTAAAAACACCCTCTACACAAATAATGAGCGCGCACGTATATTCAGCATGTATATTTAAATTTGATGCGAGTGAAGTCGGCTACATTGCTAAGTGTATATATATATATATAAATATCAAATGTATGTATGTTTGTACCTGCATGTCTGGTAGAAAACGCGCCTACGTGAGATGAATCTGAGATAAACTAAGATACAGCTTACATGGGATTTTGAAAATTGTTTTTTTTTTTGTATATTTTGGTTTTTGGTAGGTGATAGGACAGTATTTTTATCTGATGGGTAGTTGTGTGGTTGAGCAAGGTGGTGTTTTTTTGTAAAACCGGGTCTATCATAAACTACATATTTATCTATACTTATAATAAATCTGTAGAGAAATAGGTACATCATTTGTGAAAATTTCAGCTTTCTAGCTATCACGGTTTATGAGATACAGCCCGGAGATAGACAGACAGACAGACGACGGAGGCTTAGTAATAGGGTCCCGTTTTATCTTTTGGGTATGTAAACTTAAAAAATAGATTTACCGTTATTCTTTCATTAGTGATAAATTATCAATACAAACGATTATTCTTTACTAGCTTCTGCCAGCGGTTTCACCCGCGTCCCATGGGAACTACTCGGCGCACCCGGATAAAAAGTAGCCTATAGCCTTCCTCGATAAATGGGCTATCTAACACTGAAAGAATTTTTCAAATCTCACTAGTAGTTCCTGAGATTAGCGCGTTTAAAGAAACCAACAAACAAACAAACTCTTCATCTTTATAATATTAAGTATAGATATTATAGATTTTACCCAAGTTTTGTCGTCTCAAAATTAATTCATAGCCTTTCTCAATAAATGGACTATGTAACACTGAAAGAATTCTTAAACCATCTCAGGGGACGCGGGTGAAACCGCTGGCAGAAGCTAGTTCTATCCTAAACCTATGTAAACCAAAGTTATTGCCCAATCGTTTTATATCGATGGGAAAGCAATACGTCACTCTCAGAATGGATAGATTACATTTAATAAATATAAGCGGGATACACATGACTTGGGTAATAATTATATTTTATCTTTACTAATATTATAAAGCTGAAGAGTCTGTTTGTTTGCTAATCTCAGGATCAGGAGAACAAGGGTTTTTCATGGTGTTTAGTGGAATTCTTCAGATTTCTTTTTTATCCCTACTATCACTACTCACTACTCACTACTAATATTATAAATGCGAAAATTACTTTGTCTGTCTGTTACGCTTTCACGCCTAAACCAGTGAGCCGATTTTGATGAAATTTAGTACAGAGATAGAATAGACCCTGAGGAACAACATACTTTTTATCCGGGTACGGGAAATAGTTCCCTCGGGAAGTGAGCGAAGCCGCTAACAGAAGCTAGTTAGTAATATTTTGTTCAACGTGTTGAGGTCGGCTTTTAATCTAACCGAAGGCAGCTGAGTGCCAGTGTACCACATGGAGCGACTGCCTGTGTGAGAACTCCTCGACCCAGTTACACGGACAGCGCAGTACCCATTGGACTGGTTGTCAGACTGGCTTCTGACTACACGTAACGACTGCCAAAGATGTTCAAATGACAGCCGGGACCCACCAGTTTAGCGTGGCTTTCGAAACACGGAGGAACTCGTCATGACAATATGGTTATTTTTTTTACATAATTCCATACATACAAATAAACTAGAAACCCCAAAATAAAAAGGACGCTTACGTGCAAAAAAAAAACCGGCCAAGTTCGAGTTGAACTTGCGCCCGAAGGGTACCATTATCTATGAAAAATGAACGTATCTATTTACCTACAACTAGCTAAAACACAAACATTTTTCGGGCACCAAAAAATAACTTTGTTTTTCATACAAATATATGAATAACAAAGTTATAATTTGCGGTTTCACACGTTTATTATTAATTTTTAGTATTTGTTGTTATAGTGGCAACGAAAATACATCATTTGTGAAGATTTCAGCTTTCTAGCTATCACGGATTATGAGATACAGCGTGGAGACAGACAGACAACGAAGTCTTAGCAATAGGGTCCCGTTTTACTCTTTGAGTACGGAACCCTAAAAAGACAATAGACTTTAAGACAAATATTAGGTATCTAACATAATTCTATACATCCAAATTAACTCAAAACCTCAAATACACTTACTGGCACAAAAAAACAAACTTAAATTCCCTTAATAAAAACCGACTGAAAACAGACGGAACCACGTTATAATCTTTTTGTCTCCAATACAAAAGTTGTAAGTACAATGTTTCTATAACAGAATTCTGAAACACATGGGGTCCAAAGTTTTGGCTGTAAAACAATTGAAAAGACAGTCTAATCCCTTGTTTTTGTTGGTAAACTGCAATTCTATTTTGTTTTCGTTTTGAGTCGATTTTTTTTTGTCTTGCAGTGTAATTTTTTGTGGGTAAATGGATGTAACTTTGGTTTGATTACTTAATATTTTAAACTAGCTTCTGCCTGTGGTCTCACCCGCGTCCCGTCGGAACTACTCGGGGCACCCGGATAAAAAGTAGTCTATAGCCTTCTTCGATAAATGGGTTATCTAACACTGGAATATTTTTTCCAATCCGACCAGTAGTTCCTGTGATTAGCGCGTTCAAACAAACAAACTGTTCAGCTTTATAATATTAGTATAGATTAAGTAACCAATTCACATTATCGACAACCTAGCAAAAATTAACAAGATATTTCCGAAAATAGGGTAAGAACGCCACAAACAAGCACTAGGGTGAATACACCAATTGTCTCACCTCAAGGCTTGGACTATAAAAGTCGTTTGCAGACAAATAAAATATTTACACTGCAACCCCCCATTGAGGGTAGTCGTAAACATGCTGCAGTAATGTCCTGGGGTCAGTTGCAGTCACGTGTGTTCGAGGTAAAGGTAGATATATTTTTTCTTATTTCTTGGATTTTTTTCGATAAAAATTGTGGAAAAATTATATTGAACTAGCTTCCGCCAGCGGTTTCACCCGCTTTCCCGTGGGAACTACTGCGCGCACCCGGATAAAAAGTAGCCTATAGCCTTCCTCAGTAAATGGGCTATCTAACACTGATATGATTTTTCAAATCGGACCAGTAGTTCCTGAGATTAGCACGTTCAAACAAACAAACTCTTCAGCTTTATAATATTAGTATAGATTAGCTGTTTGCCCTAGCTCCGTTTATTTTCCATCCGTGGAACTTCCCCAAGGCAACTAAAAAGGAATAATTTATCATTCAATCGAGAAAGATTTTTTTTGAATCGGTTCAGTTCAGTCGTTTTTGAGTTTATTCGAAATATTTCCTTTTTAGGTATAATTTATAGTAGTAACTAATAGATAAAGATATGAAAGGAGAAAAATGCAAAACGTTTCATTTACTATTGTAGATAATACAAATAAAATATCTATATATATAAAACTCTTCCGTTACTGAGTGACTGACTGACAGACAACGCACAGTCGAAACTACTGGTCGTAGACAGCTGAAATTTGGAATGTAGGTTCCTTGGGATATGTAGGGGAGCACTAAGACAGGATTTCCCGAAATTCCCACAGGAACGGGAAAAAACGGGATTTTAAGTTTTACGCGGGCGAAGCCGCTGGCAGAAGCTAGTCATTAATATCGTAGATAGATTTTATTCAGCAAGACACAATGTTGCATATTTACAATAAGAAAAAAGTGTGTAAAAAAAATAAAGGCCAAAAAAACATATTTATAAAAATAAAGGCAAAAAACATATTTATTAAAAATAAATGCAAAAAATCATATTTTAAAAAATAAAGCCAAAAAAACATATTTATTAAATGTGACAGCGATGAGGATCAATTTTTTGATGCGCTATATTAGGTTTAAGCTGTGTATATTTATAAAATTACATACCTATATATTTGACGGTAGACAGTAAAAAATAGAAACAAAATGGTGCGGTGTAATATGAGTCCAGCTCAGCATGTGTCAGGTGGAATATCTGACGCTGGTATTTTGCTGGATCCCTGCAATGACGTCCGGACGTCGAGTAGACTGAACAGTGTATATTAATTCGTAATAGTGCTCAGTGGTGTTGTGCAGTTAGAACAAGGTAGGTATTAATGATTTGCCTAGTATTTTCTCAACTATGTGTTGGGGTCGTCTTCCAGTCTAACCAGATGCAGCTGAGTACCAGTGTGCCACATGGAGCGACTGCCTGTCTGAACTGCTCAACCCAGTTAATACTATGTGCGATTGCTACAAGGTAGATATTATATTAATGAATACTGTGTTTTGTAGAAGCTTAAATATCTTGAGTCTCTTACGGCCATTCTCTATATACTATCCATCTGTGGTTTTGCTTACTAGAGATAGCAATTTGACATTTCTTGTATATGGCTTATGTCAAAAATATATCTCCAGTAAGCCAATCTACAGATAGATTGAAAAATGGGAACGGCCCTTAGTCGTATAGTGCGACTGCTTGTGCACAAGGTCTCGGGTTCGATCTTCGGTTCGGGCCGAAATTGCTATGCAGGTTTTAGAAACTCCTAGAAATTGCTACACCCGTGCGTCGGAGAGCACGTCAATGTCGGTCCTGCGTCTGATCTCTCTCTAGTTGTGTTGGATTGCCATCCCATCGCGCTATGCTCGTGAGGGAATAGGGAGTGCACTCGTGTCACAGCAAATGTGCAGCCACTATAATGCCTGCGCAGCTGGCTGATCTCCTTATATGAGAACAGCCGCCGTAACCGGCTAGGACGCCATTATTACTACAATTTTTTTTTTCAGATTCTCGGTCACGAGTAAACCATCTTGCGACAGCAAAGTTAATCAACACGGCAGGTAACCATTTTACCATATTTATATTATGGAAGTGTTTGAAACCTTCATACAGCTCCGTGAATGTGTAACTATAATATCTTGTCATGACGAGTTCCTCCGTGTTTCGGAAGGCACGTTAAACTGGTGGGTCCTGACTGTCATTTGAACATCTTTGGCTGTCGTTACGGGTAGTCAGAAGCCAGTAAGTCCGACAACCAGTCTTACCAAGAGATAAGTAGATACTTATCGGATTGCGAAAATAACTGGGTTGTGGAGATCAGACAGGCAGTCGCTCCATGTGGCACACTGGTACTCAGCTGCATGCAGTTAGACTGGAAGCCGAGCCCAACATAGTTGCCGAAAAAGACTAGACAGATGATTATTTTCCCTGTTCAAATTTCAACCTATTCAAGCCTTTATTGCAAAAAACGAGATAACCAGCTTTTCTCAGTAAATTCGAAACAAAATCAATAAAAAATACAGAGAAGCGTGGTAGGCAAAATTAAAATGGCCGGCCATGAAGAACTTTTTAAAACTGTCCGTTTTACAGACAAAGGAAACTGCAGACGGACTATGTATTCAGCCTATGTATAGTTTTATCTTTTCCGTGTTTAGACCACGCCTATTTTGGGCGGGGCGATGGTGGGCGTGTTTTGAAAGTATGAGATGTGGGAAATTTTTGGATGCGGCGTTTTTGTGAAAGGTTTTGTTGTAAAATGAAAGTTTGCCTTTTGTTGTTATTTAAGCAGGGATTTTCAGTGTACAGACGGCAGCAGGTCAACGTATACGAATCTGTCAAATTTTACCTATCGAATATAGACCTTCCACAATTGTGATAAGGTTAAAAATCTGTTGCAGAAATTTGACAGATTGTGGTAACTTGATGTGCTGTTGTCTGTACCATTATTTCGACAATTTTTAAATTAATACAGTTCTTGGGTATTTAATTTATACCTACGTGAGAATCAAAACTGTCAAATGTTTTTATTTTTAAACTTTCGCGACTTGTACACATATTTAAGACAAGAAACGGGTCTTACTCGCGATGAAATTATAAAAGGTTTACGATAAAATTACAATACGATAAAATTTCAGGGTGAAAAGAGGTATCGTACACCTTTTATAATGTCATCGCGAGTTAGACCCGTTTGTTGTCTAAAGTCTAAAATATGTGTACAAGTCGCGATAGTTTAAAAACTTTTAGTTACAGACTGTATAATTTCCAATTTTTTTTAACGTTAGTCAGTCACTTAGTACAATAATCTGCCTAGCCTTTCCCTAACTATGGTAGAGAACTTCCAGTCTTACCGGATGCAGCTGAGTATAATATAGGTACATACGCTACATACTTTGGCTTGACTTTCTAATAATAGTATTTTTTTCACATTCTGAAGTCAAGTAGTTGGTAAACACCCATTTGATCCATTCACTCTTTTTGATACTTTACATAGTTGCAGACGCCAGCACATCAACCGACCACAATCTGCCAAATTTCTTCAATAGATTTTCAATCTTATCACAATAGTGGAAAGTTAATGTTCAATTGGTAAAATTTGATAGATTTGGGTAGGTTGACCTGCTGTTGTCTGTAACATGAAGTAACTGCCTTTCTGACCTGAGTTGAGAAATTGTAAGACTAGTTGTCCGACTTGCTGGCTTGTGACTTCCCGTGATGACTGTCAAAGATGTTTAAATGACAGCCGGGACCCAACAATTTGACGTGCTTTCCGAAACAAAACACTTACAAAGCATATTATAACTTAGAAAAAATATAATTCTACTTGCTCGCCCTGGAATCGAATCCGCACACAAGAAAGATAAGTGCTTGAAACACATTTTTTTTTAATTTGTTAAAATATAAAATCTGAATACTTCCCAAAATTTTAATTGAATTACATTTGAATGTATTTTTTTTTATTTAGAAATAGTCAGTAAAAGGAAAGAACATAAAAAAAATACTTTTTTCCGAACAACGCAGTCATTTCAGACATTTACCACATTCATAAAATAAAAAAAAAACCCCCTTACCAACAGTCTAAAAATAATCAATAAACCAACAACTATGTAGGTACACAACTCCGCAACTCTGCTCACTATCTTCGTACATCCAAAAAACTTTTCAATGGGCGTATCTCCTGCCTCCTATTGGCCGCTAAAATGTAACACGAAAATCAATATTGCAAACATTTTCATCCATAAATGTTTGATCCTGCAAGTAGTATAGCACATTTTATTGCCCCGGACTCAGGATTTAGCACTACGAGCTCTCCTTTGGGAGTTCGTCGTGTCATATTTTCTCGATATAGCCTTAGGAGATAGGAATGGTATGTATTTGAGGTATTGAGGAAATCATGTTAAAGTTTATGGGTATTTTTTTGAAAAAATATTGGTATGTACAAAAGTACCTGCTAATAGGTAGTTGCTATGGTTTCATTTGCGTTTCCAAAAAAACTACTCTTCATATCTCACTTGCTGCAGGTTTAATCACCTAACAAGCGCTAGTGTCAGAGTTTTCTCAAATCCGCCTGACGGCCTCTGACGTGGCATTGTAACGACTGCTACTGAGTACTCACAGGCACGGGGGTGTAACACCGCCAACTTCCAAACTCCAGGCTGCTTTCTGAAAGTTTCTAAAACCCTCAAAGCGATTTAGGTGTGACCCGTGAATCGAACCCGAGACCCGTGGCACGGCAGCGCTATAGCGCTGGACCAACGAGGCAGTTATTTGTCCTAAAGAGATTAGCCAGCTGCACAGGTCATTGTGCACAGACATTTGCTGTGACACAGGTGCACTCCCTATTCCCTCACTCTCATAGTGCGATGGGACGGCACTCCGACACCACCGGAGAGAGATTACGAGCAGGCCCGACTGCAACGTGCGACACGATGCACGGGTGTATCAATCACCAACTTTCAAACTCCGAGCTGCTTTGTGATTTTGGTCTAACCAGAGGAATCTAACCCAGGACCTAGTGCTGAAAATTCATAAAGAATATTACTTTATATACGAGATTGTGTGTATGTGTGCAGCACTATCTCGTGGTGTACTCGCTCTAGCAAACAGTAACACATTGCGAGCGAACATCTGTAACATGTCCGCGAAACTGCTACCTTTGTGCGCGAACGAACGAACGAACATGCTAGAGAGCGCTGTGGGTTCAATCCCACACTTATAGGTACATTTTTCGTTCGCGAATATGTGTACGGTCAATAGGCATGTTGACAGGGTCAAAAATAGTACTTTCTAATTAGCCCGTCTTTTACATGAGCAAAAATTTTGACACGTATTTTCTACATATTTAAACAAAACTTTAAAAATATACTAAGATATTATACATTAAAGGTTAGGCGTAGAGGCTTGTGACTTCTCATTTACCTACGTGATTTTGTGAATTTGTGTGTTGTATTCTTGACATTATTTATTTGTGAGAGAGAAAAAAATCTGTATATTATTAATAGGGTTATCTAAAAGACGGAATTATAACTTTTTAATTCTATAAGCCTATTTGTTGAAATCTCGCCAGGCTCTCAGGTAACTTTTATTGCACCCTGTTTTTAGGGTTCCGTACTCAAAGGGTAAAACGGGACCCTATTACTAAGACCTCGTTGTCTGTCTGTCGGTCGGTCTGTCTGTCTCCAGGCTGTATCTCATTAACCGTGATAGCTAGAATGCTGAAATTTTCACAAATGATGTATATCCGTTGCCGCTATAACAACAAATACTAAAAATTAAAAAAAATATATTAAGGCTGTTGATTTATTAATTAATTGCAAAATTGTATACTAGTAGCGCCATCTATTAGAAATAATGTGCAACTTAAGTAACTCACACTTGACCATTCCTATTGTACTTTTTTCATAGGTAATGGTACGGAACCCTTTGTGCGCGAGTCCAACTCGCACTTGGCCGGTTTTTTTTTATCTAATACTAAAATTCCACGTTTTGTAAGAAGTATATTCCACTTCTAACCTTCGATCCCACCCTAGTCGATACATTTTACGACATCGCATGCATTTTATTGCAATGTATTCCTATAAAACTGTTGCTACACCCCACAGCATGCATTTTATATGAATACTAGGTGTTCCTCGCGGTTTTACTCGTGTCCCGGGGGTATATTTCCGACCGAATATGCTAAGGTAAGTGGTTGTCAGACTTTCTGGCTTCTGACTACCCGTAACGACTGCCAAAGATGTTCAAATCGCACCGGGACCCATCAGTTTATCGTGCCTTCCAAAACACGGAAGAACTCGTTATGACAAGATGGTTACCCATCCACGTTGACTGCGCCAAGCGTTGTTTAACCTTATGATCGATCGATCCTAACTAAGCATACACGGAAGTAATCAAAATCACTTCTTCTTATCTCACTCGCTGCAGGTTTAATCATCTAACAAGCGCTAGCGTCAGAGTTTTCTCAAATCCACCTGACGGCCTCTGTCGTGGAATATCAAAATTACTCATAAGCGCATATTTGAAACAAAAGAAAAACACATTTTACACTTTATATCCCCTATTGACAAAATAGCCAATAACTTTAATACTACTCAACCGATTTTGATAAAAATATCTAAAAACTACCGCTAGAAAATCAGTTTTCAACTAAAAAAATCCGCATCCAAATCGGTCGATCCGTTTAAGAGCTACAGTGCCACATACAACCGTCAAACTTATACTAAGTATAACACCATGTTTTGCGAGGGGTTAAAAACTAAAGCACGCTTTGAAGTTAAAATTAACATTTTATATTTCTTAAAGAGACTATAAAGTTATTTTAAAACCTTTTAGTATGCTAACCGGTTTCTGAAACATTATCTTGAACAGTTAACGGTTATTTTATTTTTATAGTTTTTAATATCAAATAGTTATGAGAATTTTAACTTGTTTTTGGAATATGGTTTCTGTTTGTGACGTCTAAAGCCAGTTTCACAGGTTCTAGATAATGTTCTAGATAGCTATCTGACAGATAAAACCATAACGCGCTATTCTCAGGAACTAATATTCTGTTTTTTTTTTAAGGTTCCGTACCCAAAGGGTAAAACGGGACCCTATTACTAAGACTTCGTTGTCTGTCTGTCTGTCTCCACGCTGTATCTCA
The DNA here is from genome assembly GCA_002382865.2 of Heliothis virescens. NCBI lineage: Eukaryota > Metazoa > Arthropoda > Insecta > Lepidoptera > Noctuidae > Heliothis > Heliothis virescens. The sequence continues at coordinate 264,841 of NWSH02000087.1, forward strand.
TAATCCGTGATAGCTAGAAAGCTGAAATTTTCACAAATGATGTGTTTTCGTTGCCGCTATAACAACAAATACTAAAAATTTAAAAATATATATGTATTAAGGGGGTCCCCATACAATAAACGCGTAAAATCGCAAATTATAACTTTGTTAATTATATATTTGTATCGAAAACAAAGTTATTCTTTGCTGCCCGAAAAATGATTATATTTTGCCTAGTTTTAGGTAAAAGATACCTACGTAAATTTTTCATAGAATGGTACGGAACCCTTCGTGCGCGAGTCCAACTCGCACTTGGCCGGTTTTTTTTAGTTTCATATAGACCATTTTACCCGAATGCGCGGAATAGTTCCCACGGGATGCGGGTGAAGCCGCTAGCGGAAGCTAGTTAAAGATCCCGTCACAAACTTGGTCGGTTTTAAAAATAAAGACAAAAGCAACAAGTAACGTTTCAACTAATAAGATGCAGTATTGTGTCTGTTTGTCCCAGCTCAGGCGAGAGTAAGCGGGGGTTAGGAAAATGAGCGGCGATGGGTTAACGTGGATACGCTGACTACTTGGTAAAAAAAAAATTAAAATAAATACTGTTTATTAAGAAAAGTATTTTTCATTGAGCCGCAAACTTGTATCTTTTGTAATTTATTTTGTTTTAATTATTTTTTTATTTCGTAGAAAAAGTATAACTATATTGTATTTGTGCATTGTTGATTTAAAAAAAATATGATTAAATAATGTAGTAGTAGTAAGAACATATATAACTATACATACAAATGTAATACTTTATAACCCAATTT
>NWSH02000087.1:268179-280270 GCA_002382865.2 Heliothis virescens
GGTTATGAGAGTGAGGGAATAGGGAGTGCACCTGTGTCTGCGCATATGCTTGTGCACTATAATATGTCCTGTGCAGCTGGCTGATCTCCTTATATGAGAACAGCCGCCGAGGCCGACAATCGGCTAGGACGCTATTATTACTCATGTCATCTCTCACGCAATACATCCATCTTTTCTAGACTATAGCTCCCATATGCAATAATAAAATTTCCATTTTTAGAAGAGTCTCTAAACTCAACAACATCACCGGCAGCTTTAACCAACTTCAAATACAAATATAACTTAACTACTCCAATACACAAAGTAAAAAGACCCTATGGGTCGTTTAGCAAGAAGAAAAGGCCAAGACCAAAAGTTGTTTTCAAGAGAAACGCTGAAGATAGTAATTTAATATTTTGGAATGATATATATGACGATGAATATGGCATACAGAATGATAAATTGGATAATTCCGTCAGAGACAAGCACTCTGTCGAGGAGAACGATTTTATTAAAAGATCAGGTGAGTGCAATTTTTTTTGGAATATTGCAGGCAGTTTCAGACCTCCCTGCCCTTATACCAATTTATCTGAGGTCGGCGCAGCAGGTTTTCCTCTTCCATACTCTTCTTAGATATTCGTAAAATTTTACGTAACCAATTAAATTCTTCCATTCAGTTGATACCACTGAGGAGATAAGAATAATTAAATACTATTGGTTGTTTAAAATTTCGCTCTGCTTTGGCGGAGCTAGGAGTTGAAAAATTATATAAATAAGAGGATAAAATGTTAGTAGATGGCAGAAAGGAATGGAAGCGTAGAATATATTGCGCTGACACTAAGTTAGGCTAGAAAAAAATAGGCTAGAAATAAAGCAAGTAGAAGAATATAGAAAAAGGAAGGGTATCTAAATATATAAAACCCTAAGGTAACTGACTGACATAGTGATCTACCAACGCACAGCCCAAACCACTGGAGGGATCGGGCTGATTTGGCATGCAGGTAGATGTTATGGCGTAGGCATCCGCTAAGAAAGGATTTCCCGAAAATCCCATGGCAACGGGAAAACGGGATTTTAAGTTTTGCAAAGCCGCTGGCAGAAGCTAGTTAGGAATATAATATTATGGACAGGTAAAGTAGTGTTTTTATTATTTCAGGCAGATGGGTTCACGACAAAATAAAGAAATTTGCTGAAAACTTGAAGATAAATCCTCACACTGATGATGCGCCAAGCCTGAGAGCTGAAGAAGCTGCCAGCATGGAGCGAGTGCCCAGGTCTGCGAAGCGACATGGGTAAGAGATGTTAGGAGTAATCTATACTTGTAATAAATCTGTAGAGAGGTCAATTCTGTAAATGAAATATATTTCCAAAATAACTACCAGGGGATTGGAGATCGATACTGTTGCCAAAAATGCAATCAGTAGAATCTGTGTTTGGCAGTCTGTATAACCGTTATAGAAACAAAAACGACTCGACGGATTTTAACGAAACTTGGTACAATTATTATTCATACTCCTGAGCTGGTTATAGTATACTTTTCATCACGCTGAATTTAACAGGAGCAGAGCAGTGAAGGGAAAGATTTTTGATTATAACGACCCGTTGTCGCTGACATAAGCGACATGATCCGCGAACAAAGTCGCTGGCAGAAGCTAGTGTATAATAAACTCGCTCGTGAAGAGAGCTCGTGGCTAAGTCAAAGCCGTGCGGATTAATCTATACTAATATTATAAAGGGGAAAACTTTGTTTGTTTGTTTGGTTGTAATGAATAGGCTCAAAACTACTGGACCGATTTAAAAAAATCTTTCACCATTCGAAAGTTACATTATCCACGAGTGACATAGGCTATATTTTATCCGGGTACGGGTAGTAATTCCCACGTGACGCGAGTGAAACTGCGGGAAAACGGCTATAGATCATAAAGTTAAGCAACACTTGGGGAGGTTAGTCCGTGGATGGGTGACCACCTTGTCATAACGAATTCTTCCGTGTTTCGGAAGGCACGATAAACTGGTAGCACGATAAACTGTCATTTGAACATCTTTGGCAGTCGTTACGGGTTGTCAGAAGCCAGAAGGTCCGACAACTAATCTTGCCAATGGGGGTTTGCCCAGGTAACTGAGTTGTGAATGTCAGACAGGCAGTCACTCCATGTAAAACACTGGTTCTAAGCTACATCCATTTAGACTGAAAGCCGACCCCAAAATAGTTGGGAAAAGGCTAGGCAAATGGAGATGTAAAATAAACTAGCTGTTTCCCGGTTTCACCCATATCCCAGGAGAATTATTTCTGTTATTTATTACGAGCTCCTCCTAACACTAATTCCCTCAGGTTTCTGAATAAAGCTGTTTGTTTTTCAGTATGATAACATATCCTAGGTACATCTACGATAGACTTTATGATAGAAGAGAGACTGATGAGGAAGAAGTAAGTATAGTTACAGTTTTAGTGCTAAACAAATCAAATTTAAACTCAACCACCTCTTTTATCTCTTTTAATCTTTCGGAATAATCAAACAGTCCCTACTCCCTATTTGTTGGCACTTACGTCCAGTTTCACGGGTTCCAGATAAAATCGTAGATAGCTGTCGTGACAGATGCTACCAAGAAAGTGCTTTTAATTTTGACTGATTTTCTATGGCATGGGTTTGAGCAAGAGGAATGCAGATTTTTTTATGTATTTTGCAACACAATAATTTCACAAATAACGACAGAGGTGATCATAGATAAGAAAACGACACAGATAAATTAATTAATCCACAACTAATTGTGACAGAGCACAGATAATAATATTATATTGAACGTTTGCAGATTCAACTATTATCTGTCAGATAGCTATCTAGAACATTATCTAGGACCTGTGAAATTGTATGGTAGTTTAGCTGAAAGTTTGAATACAGATTCTTTTTTAATCTTGATGAAATAAGTGAGAGAAGGTTAAAATTTCCAGGAAGATTACGACCTGAACCAGAAGACCGTATTCTCGCAGCTGTCGGCTAATATGAAGAATGTCTGCAAGCAAGCAGCTAAGGCAGTTGAGCAGACGAGGAATGTTGAAGGCTCGCATGACAATCAGAAAGCCGGTATTTAATGAAAATACTAGGTTCGACCAGAATATAGAGATATGTATAATGATGATGGCGTCCTAGCCGATTTTGGCCACGGCGGCCGTCCTCATATAAGGAGATCAGCCAGCTGCGCAGGACATGTTATAGTGCACAAACATTTGCGCAGATAAAGGTGCACTCCCTATTCCCTCATTCTCTTAACCCGATGGGACGGCAATCCGACACCACCGGAGAGAGATTAGGCGCAGGACCGACATTAACGTGCTTTCCGATGCACGGGTGAATCAATCACCAACTTCCAACTCCCTGCTTTGTGAAAGTTTCTAAAACCCACAAAGCGATTTCGGCCCGTCCCGGGAATCGAACCCGAGACCTCGTGCACAGCAGTCGTCTATGCGACAACTAGACCAACGAGGCAGGCAGAAAAATGAATAATAACGTAGTCATAAGAGTCGATGCGGTGCCTATAGTGGCCCATTGTGGTAGGCCCCAAAAGATATGTTGGGACTGAATCTATTACTAGCTATTACCCGCGGTTTCACCTAGCTCCAGAGGGAACTACTTCTCGAATCTTCTTTAGTTTTTTATAACTTAAGGCCCGTGTACACACTGCAATTTCATTGCTTGCCATTTTATTGCAGCAAGATGCTACTTGCACTGTGTAAACATAATCGTGCAATACGTAGATGGTCGCTTGTCAAACATTCCTGCAATAAAATGGCGAGGAACGGGCAATGAAATCGCAATGTGTAAATGGGCCTTTACCAACGTTCTCTTGACGGCAACACAGCAAATTAATAATTAATTAATATTTTTTTTATTTTGCAGCTAAAGAGGAAAACAAGCAAGGATCTATAGCATCAGCTCTGATGCAGCAACTGGTTCGACTCCTCACAGACTTGGTAGACTATCAGGTTCAGCAGAAGACTTGCACCAGTAAGTTGCTCATTAATTTTTTTGACTTGGTAATAGCTTTTGAGATGACAGCAGACAGAAGAGTATGGAAGAAGAAAACATGCTAAGCCGACCACAAATGAATAAGGATAAGGGCAGGAAGATGATGATGGTTCCCATGATAATCTATATCTATACTAATATTATAAAGCTGAAGAGTTTGTTTGTTTGTTTGTTTGTTTGTTTGAACGCGCTAATCTCAGGAACTACTGGTCCGATTTGAAAAATTCTTTCAGTGTTAGATAGCCCATTTATCGAGGAAGGCTTTAGGCTATATAACATCACGCTGCAACTATTAGGAGCGAAGAAATAAGGGAAAATGTGGAAAAAACGGGAAAGATTATTCATCCTTGAGGGCTTTCGTTGCGTGCGCTGCGAAAACGGTTCAAGATACCAAAAATATATGTACGAAAGAATTATTCCTCTTGAAATGAGCTAAAAAAATGTCCGCGACAGTATATGTCTATCTTTTAAGATTAACTCTCTAGAACCGTTTTTATGGTAATCTTTGGTGGAAATGAATGCATTATTTGTTAAGAGTTGTATCAACGTAATAATATTAATCTTTATCCAAATAAATAATAAATATTGTTGTTGATTAAGAGTATTTAATCTATACTAATATTATAAAGCTGAAGAGTTTGTTTGTTTGTTTGTTTGTTTGTTTGTTTGTTTGTTTGTTTGAACGCGCTAATCTCAGGAACTACTGGTCCGATTTGAAAAATTCTTTCAGTGTTAGATAGCCCATTTATCGAGGAAGGCTTTAGGCTATATAACATCACGCTGCAACTATTAGGAGCGAAGAAATAATGGAAAATGTGGGAAAAACGGGAAAAATTATTCATCTTTTAGGGCTTTCGTTGCGTGAGCTGCGAAAACGGTTCAAGATACCAAAAATATATGTAGGAAAGAATTATTCCTCTTGAAATGAGCTAAAAAAATGTCCGCGACAGTATATGTCTATCTTTTAAGATTAACTCTCTAGAACCGTTTTTATGGTAATCTTTGGTGGAAATGAATGCATTATTTGTTAAGAGTTGTATCAACGTTATTATATTAATCTTTATCCAAATAAATAGTAAATAATGTTGTTGATTAAGAGTATTTAATCTATACTAATATTATAAAGCTGAAGAGTTTGTTTGTTTGAACACGCTAATCTCAGGAACCACTGGTCCGATTTGAAAAATTCTTTCAGTATTGGATAGCTCATTTATCGAGGATGGCTATAGGTTTCTTTTTTATCCGTGTGCGTCGAGCAGTCTTTTATCTTCTTCTATCTTCTTCTTCTTCTTCTTCTATATAAATAAAACTCAAAGTCCTGACTGATTCACTGACTCAACATCGCACGGCCCAAACCCGTGAACCTATAAAGCTGATTTTTTTCACAGAGATTCATCTTAAGACTCTGACGCGTGTTAAGAAAGGATTTTTTGAAATTCGTGTCCTAAGGGGTTGAAATAGGGGTTGAAACTTTGTATGGCGTATGATAATTAATTACGAATTTCGACATGAAACTTGGTGAAGTTACTCCTTGAAATAAATAAATAAACACGTGTTTCACATTTTTTTAAAATAAATCCATTAAAGGGTTAAAATGGAGTTTCCGGTTAAAATGGGGTTGACAATTTGTATCGTGAACTAATCAACGCAAGGCCCAAAGCCGTAAACCAATAAAGCTGAAATTTTGCACAGAGGTTCATCATAAGAGTTTCACGCTTGATAAGATTTTTTTTTAATTCGTCTCCTCAGGGGTTGAAATTATATGGCGAACCAATATTAATTACGAATTTCGACATAAAACTTCGTAAAGTTATACCTTGAAATAAATAAGTAAACACGTGTTTCACGACTTTTTGAAATTCTTGTCCTAAGGGGTTGAAATAGGGGTTGAATTTTTGTATGGGGTATGAATATTAATTACGAATTTCGACATGAAACTTCGTGAAGTTACTCCTTGAAATAAATAAGTAAACACATGTTCCACTATTTTTTTGAAATTCCACCCCTAAGGGGTGGTAAATAGGGGTTTGGTAATTTGTATAGAAGGCTTATGATTTTTGAAGAAAGTGACATGAAGAGTGGAAGATAGGTTTCTCTTAGGGTATAGACATCGCATCGCATTTTACGAAAATATACTCCTAGGGGAGTAAAACGGGGGTTGGTAGTTTGTCAGACGAGCTAAACTATAAGAGATACAAGAATGGTGCCATTGTAAAAATTTATCCACGTGATGAAATTTTTCTGCTGAGATATTTAATTTGAAGATCTAGAACACCTTATGTGGAACTTCAAGAGCCCAGCTAAACTATAACACGTGTAGGAATGATGTCTTAGTAAAAGTTGTTTAATCTGGTGGGTTGACTTACAAATATGAAAGTTCTGAATCGCCTCGCATATTCAGTCGCTACCGGGCTCTTAGAATACGACATCAGATGCTTCAGATCTTTGATTTTGACGACCCCGTTGTCGCTGGCATAAGCGACATGATCCGCGGACGAAGTCGCGGGCAGAAGCTAGTTAATATTATAAAGCTTTGAGAAAGAGAGAAAGACTTTGTTTGAACGCACTAATCTCAGGAACTACTGGTCCGATTTTAAAAATTCTTTCAGTGTTAGATAGCCCATTTATTAAGGAAGGCTATAGGTTACGTTTTAACCGGTTGTGCCGAGTAGTTTCCACGGGACGCGGGTGAAACCGCTGGCAGAAGCTAGTACAGTATAACAATGAACTGACGTCCTTATCAAATATAGCTCAACCGATTGAAGTGAAATTGGTGGGGACAGTTGTAGGTCACCTTTTTTCCAGATTTGAAACGACATGACGACGTGACAAAATAGCAGTTTAAATATATATAGAACAGTTAGGAAGCTACATATTAAAGTTCGTAAAGTCACACTCACGCATACGCATTGACGAGCATATATGTACAGACAACAGCAGGTCAACGTATACGAATCTGTCAAATTTTACCAATCTAATGTCAACCTACCTCCATTGCGATAAGGTTGAAAATCTATTGCAGAAATTTGACATATTGTAGTAACTTGATGTGCTGTTGTCTGTACCTTTACCAGTGCTGTCAGTACTGACTGTCGCGTCAAGAGCTACCGCGCTTGCTAGCATTTCTCTAAAATAGGAACTAAAGTTTGACAGACATGTAAGTCAGTACTACTAAAGTGACAACTCTACGGCTTGTGTCATCATTTTGACAACAAGCCTTAGTTTCATTACTAATACACCTTCATTATATTATGATAATAGTTTGCATATAAAAACTTCATTAGCATTATCAACTTTAGATTCTTCTCCTCTCCTCAGAACTGCCAGCAGACCTTCAAAGCTTCTTAGAATGGCTCACATACCCCAAAGACGACAACCAGGAGCATGAACAGGAATCCCTGACCTACAGGACTCCGTATCAGGAAGAAGATATACTGGAGGAATTACAGGATCTTCAGAATGAAGGTTGGTTCTGTAACTGAAGGTTGATGATGTGGAATCGTAAAACTATGTGCTATGTGTAAAAAATTACCATGCAATATTGAACTTTTGGAGATAAAGTTGAAAATGCATTGAAGGATTTTGGCAAATTTTAGTAGTTTCATGTGTTTCCGTAAACTAGCGTAGATAGACCGCAAATTATGACTTTGTTATTCATATATTTGTATGAAAAACAAAGTTATTTTTTGCTGCCTGAAAAATGATTGTATTTTGGCTAGTTATAGGTAATAGTGTAATACGTTTATTTTTTATAGATAATGGTACGGAACCCTTAGTGCCCGAGTCCAACTCGCACTTGACCGGTTTTACATGTGTAGATTATCTTACAGAGAGAGCTGATCGTGTTGAGGAGTCTCGCACAGGTGACAAGGGAGGGGTGATAGACATCAGAACCCACTACCTGGACTGTCTGCATGCTGTCCAGGACCTGCTCGACACGTATGAGGAAATGAACGATGATGAGAAGGTAACTCTTTAGTTTAAAGGTTCATTAATTAACGTAGGTACAGGCAACAGCAGGTCAACGTACACGAATCTGTAAAATTTTACCAATCAAATATTAACCTTCTGCTAGTGTGATAAGGTTGAAAATCTATTGCAGAAAATTGACAGATTGTGCTAACTTGATGTGCTGTCGTCTGTTTAGTTCTAGGAGGTAATTCAATCAAACTTATTTTATACAATAAGCTGCTCTTTTTGGTTTTACCTATGATCTGAAGGAGCTACTTCCTGCACTTGGATAAAAATATAGCCTATAGCCATCCTCGGTAAATGGGCTATCTAAACACTCATTTTTCAAATTGGTCTAGTAGTTTCTGACCTTAAGGTTTATAATATTAGATTAGATGTGAAAGTAGGTTTGTTTGTAACGCTTCCACGATAAACAGTTGAACTGAAGATTTGATTTATCCTGGTGCGGGACGGAGTACCGTCTAAAAGTAGGAAGTCTTTTAATAAGTGTGTGTATGGAAGATCCACCATACTTTTACAAAGTAACAGTTCCTCTACTTTGTACATTTTGTCATTATCTATTTAATACTTTTGAATTCTTATATTTCAGAGTAAAATGTCAGGCGTGAAAGGATATTTGGAAAATCAAATGAGATTTCTGAACAAGCAGCTATCTGGTTATGATTTATTCACAGTAAGTATTTAAGAAATGTCTCATTATCACCTTCCTGCCCTTATCCCAATTTATTTGTGGTCGGCGCAGCATGTTTTCTTCTTCCATACTCTTCTATCTGCCGTCATCTCACAAGTAAAATTCTTCCTAGCCATATCGACTTTCAAATAATCCATCCGTCATTTCTTGAGTCGTCCACTTCCACAATATCCAAGCACATTCATGCTCAAAACCACATCATCAGCCCTTGTATCGTCCCACTGCCGCTGCGGCCTCCTCTCACACAGAGAAGGATTGAGCGTTAATCACCACGTGCAAGAGAAGTGGACGCGATTTCAGACTCTAAAGTCCAGGTTTACTCGACGATGTTTTCCTTCACCTTTACTTAGTCATTTTTGTCTAAGATATACTTAGACTAGTTGCATTGGAACTTGTCTGACCTGGAATCGACACACACTCGAACTTGAGAGGCTATTGCCTTAACTAATAGGCAATCACGACTTTCTGTTTATATTGTACAGACGACAGCAGATCAACCTATCCGAATCTGTCAAATACCAACCTTCCACTATTGTGATAAGGTTGAAAATCTGTTGAAGAAATAAAAGAAATTGGCCAAATTAAGAACTAAAGTTTGACAGACATTTAAGTCAGTCCTACCAAGTGTCTCCTACGGCTTCGATGGTGCTTACGTTATCATTTTGACAACTTGAGTTTATTTTACAGAAACCTAATTATTTTACTACGACCCAACAGTACTTACAGTGCCGATTGAATGATTAGGTACTATAACACAGCTGGACATGACGATTTTCTAAATATAACAAACGCATCTTGAGAAAAAGCTAAGCAGTTGATGAAAACCGCACATTGGGAATGCCGATTATCCGACTAATGAAGTAGTAACATAATCTTCGAAAAGATTATCAACATATCTGCACATTAATTGCTACAAATGCGGACAAGGCGCCTATTTAATTACAACGCACTTGTCATACTCATACTCATACTCATAACGTTTATTGCATTCCATAATGTACATAACAACAAGGCTTAGCTTCATTACGGGTACATCTTTAGTCTGTGCTAAAACCCTCCGGTTCCTTCTTGAGTGTATCTGGGCCGCGGGAACTCTTTCAAACAATCCCGCAGCCCACCTTAGTAATACCACAGAATAAAGATGTATCTACCAGTAATGAAGCTATGTCTTGTTGTTAAAATTATGACACGTAAGCACCAGGGTCGTCACTTGGTAGTACTTACTAACTTAAATATCTATCAAACTTTAGTTCCTAATTTGGCCAAATGCTAGCTGGCGCGGTAGCTCTTGACGTGACAGTACTGACAGCACTGGTAAAAGTACATAAATGCTCGTCAGTGCGCATGCGTGAAGTTTCGAACGTTAGTAGGTAGCTTCCCAACTGTTCTACATTTATTTAAACTCTAGTAATATTGATATTTTTATTCCACAGCTATTCGAAAAAAACAACTCAATAAGATACAAAAGAGAGCTTCAAACTAAGGAGCGCTCAACAAAGCACAGGCCTAGAAGAAAATTGAACAAATTCATCAAGAATTTCGGTAAAAAGCACACACGGACCACAGCCAGTTACTACGACGGGATCCAATTAACTAACATGAAAAGGAAAACGGCTAAAAACTATGATTTAATAGACCCTAAGGTTGATTCTGAAACTGATCAAAAATTGGCGAAAAGAAACTTGAAAGATGTTTACTATAAGGCCGTAGCGGAAGCCAAAAAATATGCGACAGTCAAAAATATACATAAAAAGAATGAAATAACAAATTTTCTAACTAGTACCCCAGTAGTTGTACATTAACTGCGGAATTCAATATTCTGTCTATCTCTGGATTTGCTTACTAAAGATAGGAATTTGACATTACTTGTATGGGGCTTATGTCAAAATTCTATCTCTAGTAAGCAAATCCAGAGTTAGATAGATTATTGGGAACGGCCGTAAAGGGATTTCAATAAACTATCTGTGGTTAGTAACTAGAGATAGGATTTTACAGATAAAGTTCTACATCTGATAGATAATGCTATAGAAAAGTTGTCAAAATTAAAAATATTTCCATGGTACTATCTACCAGATAGTTATCTAGAAGTTTATCAGGAACTGACGGTAACATTACTTATTATAAAGTTGTTGTTGAAATTCTATCTCTAGTAAGCGAATCTATAGATGGATAGGGTATTGAAATCGGTTGTAAGTCACTCATCTGCCTAGCCTTTTCCCTCGTTTGTAAGTCACTGTGGAAATCAAATATGTTACTTTCAGAATTGATCATTTTCTCAAAAATCTCACTATCCTCTGCGTAGCTTTTCCCTATGTTGGGGTCAGCTTCCAGTCTAACTGTATGCAGCTGAGTACCAGTGTGCCACATGGAGCGACTGCCTATCTGACATCTTCAAGCCAGTTACCCGGGCAATCCTGATACCTTTTATTGAAAATGGTTGTCAGTCTTTCTAGAATTTTCCATGCACCCAAATAAAGTACCCTATATCCGTTTACTATACGTGGGCTGTCTAAAACTGAGAGAATTTTTCAAATCGGCCCAGGGGTTCCTGAGATTAACGTTAAACGAACAAACTTTTATTAGTATAGATTGTATTTGAAGTGCCTTTGTATTCTCGTTTTTATAATATATCCATCCGTTGGTTTACGATTAAATATTGAAACTAAAGGTAATTTATATGGAGCTGCTTCATTGGTCTAGTGGTCGCATAGCCGATTGCTGTGCACGAGGTCTCGGGATTCGCGGGTCAGGCCGAAATCGCTTTGTGGGTTTAGAAACTTTCACAAAGCAGCCCGGAGTTGGAAGTTGGTGATTGATACACCCGTGCATCGGAGAGCATGTTAATGTCGGTCCTGCGCCTGATCTCTCTCCGGTGGTGTTGGACTGCCGTCCCATCGGTATGTGAGAGTGAGGGAATAGGGAGTGCACCTGTGTCTGCGCAAATGCATGTCTGCGCAGCTGGCTGATCTCCTTATATGAGAACAGCCGCCGTGGCCGGCAATCGGCTATGACGCCATTATTATGTAGCTAATCTCAAAATCAACGGATAGATAGTTTATAGAAATCTGTCAATAANTGGACTGCCGTCCCATCGGTATGTGAGAGTGAGGGAATAGGGAGTGCACCTGTGTCTGCGCAAATGCATGTCTGCGCAGCTGGCTGATCTCCTTATATGAGAACAGCCGCCGTGGCCGGCAATCGGCTATGACGCCATTATTATGTAGCTAATCTCAAAATCAACGGATAGATAGTTTATAGAAATCTGTCAATAATTGTTTGCTTAAATATGAACCTTATTAGAAGGTAATAAGTTTGATTTTCGTCTGTCATCTGTCTGATCTTTTCTCCTTTAGACAGTATTTGTCGTGGCTTTGTAAATGTTTTAAAATATTTGTTTTTTAATGGCATTATTTGTAGTAGAGTT
>NWSH02000087.1:287159-298455 GCA_002382865.2 Heliothis virescens
AACAAGCCCTAGTGTCAGAGTTTTCTCAAATCCGCCTGACGGCCTCTGACGTGGAATTGTAAAAACTGCTACTGAGTGGCATTCGGGGACACCGGCTTTACGTGTCCTCCCAGGCACGGGGGTGTAACACCGCCAACTTCCAAACTCCAGGCTGCTTTGTGAAAGTTTCTAAAACCCACAAAGCGATTTCGGCCTGACCCNTCACCTAACAAGCCCTAGTGTCAGAGTTTTCTCAAATCCGCCTGACGGCCTCTGACGTGGAATTGTAAAAACTGCTACTGAGTGGCATTCGGGGACACCGGCTTTACGTGTCCTCCCAGGCACGGGGGTGTAACACCGCCAACTTCCAAACTCCAGGCTGCTTTGTGAAAGTTTCTAAAACCCACAAAGCGATTTCGGTCCGGGAATCGAACCCGAGATCCGCACGGCAGCGCTATGCGACCACTAGACTAACGAGGCAGTTATTTGTCCTAAATATATCAGCCAGCTGCACAGGACCTAGTGCACAGACATTTGCTGTGACACAGGTGCACTCCCTATTCTCTCACTCTCATAGCGCGGTGGGACGGCACTCCGACACCATCGGAGAGAGATTACAAGCAGGCCCGACTGCAACGTGCGACACGATGCACGGGTGTATCAATCAACAACTTCCAGAGTCCGAGCTGCTTTGTGATTTTGGTCCAACCAGAGGAATCTAACCCAGGACCTAGTGCTGAACATTCATAAATAATCTTGTTACTTTATAGACGAGATTGTGTGTATGTGTGCGGCACTATCTCCTGGTGTACTTGCTATAGCAAACAGTAACACATTGCGTGCGAACATTTGTAACATGTCCGCGATACTGCTACCTTTGTGCGCGAACACGTGCTAGAGTGCACTGTGGGTTCAATCCCATAGATGTAGGACATTTTTCGTTCGTGAACATGTGTGCGGTCAATAGGCGTGTTGATGGGGTCTACAATAGTGATTCTAGTCTCTAATTAGCCCGTCTTAAAGACGAGCAAAATTATTAGACACGTATTTTCTATTTAAACAAAACTTGAAAAATATACTAAGATATTATGCATGAAAGGTTAGGCGTAGAGGCTTGTGACTTCTCATTTACCTACCTACGTGAAATTTGTAGGTACCTAGGAGTAACGTAACACAAAATTCAAACGTGTTGTATTTTTGACATTATTTATTTGTGAGAGAGAAAAAACCTGTATATTATTAATAGGGTAATCTAAACGGACTTTTAACATTTTTATTTCTATAAGCCTATTTGTTGAAATCTTGCTACTATAGCCAGGTAACTTTTATTGCACCCTTTTTTAGGGTTCCGTACCCAAAGGGTAAAACGGAACCCTATTACTAAGACTTCGTTGTCTGTCTGTCTGTCTCCAGGCTGTATCTCATTAACCGTAATAGCTAGAATGCTTAAATTTTCACAAATGATGTATATCCTTTGCCGCTATAACAACAAATACTGAAATTAAAAAAAAAATATTAAGGCTGTTGATTTATATTAATTGCAAAATTGTATTCTAGTAGCGCCATCCATTAGAAATAATGTGCAACTTAAGTAACTCACACTTGACCATTCCTATTGTACTTTTTTCATGATAATGGTACCTACGGAAACATTCACGCGCGAGTCCAACTCGCACTTGGCCGGTTTTTTTTGTCTAATACTAAAAATTCCACGTTTTTTAAGAAGTATATTCCACCTCTAACCTTCGATCTCACCCCAGTCGATACATTTTACGACATCGCATGCATTTTATTGCAATGTATTCCTATAAAACTGTTGCTACCCCACAGCATGCATTTTATATGAATACTAGGTGTTCCTCGCGGTTTTACTCGTGTCCCAGGGGGTATATTTCCGACCGAATATTCTAAGGTAAGTGGTTGTCAGACTTTCTGGCTTCTGACTACCCGTAACGACTGCCAAAGATGTTCAAATGACAGCCGGGACCCACCAGTTTATCGTGTCTTCCGAAACACGGCAGAACTCGTTATGACAGTTATGATGGGCACCCATCCACGAACCGACCGCGCCAAGTGTTGCTTAACCTTATGATCGACGGCTTCTTCAAATCACTTCTTCTTATCTCACTCGCTGCAGGTTTAATCACCTAACAAGCCCTAGTGTCAGAGTTTTCTCAAATCCGCCTAACGGCCTCTGATGTGAAATATCAAAATCACTTGTAAATAACGCATATTTGAAACAAAAGAAAAACACATTTTGTACCTTACACCCCTACCGCTATTGACAAAAAAGCAGATAACTTTAAAACTACTGAACTGATTTTGATGAAACATATCTTAAAATCACCGCAGAAAAACCAACATTCAATTACAAAAACTCGCATCCAAATCGGTCGATCCGTTTAAGAGCTACAGTGCCACATACAACCGTCAAACTTATACTAAGTTTAACACCATGTTTTGCGAGGGGTTAAAAACTAAAGCACGCTTTGAAGTTAAAATTAACATTTTATATTTCTTAAAGAGACTATAAAGTTATTTTTTAAACCCTATTAGTATGCTAAACGGTTTCTGAAAAATTATTTTTAACAGTTAACGGTTAGTTTATTTTTATAGTTCTTAATATCAAATAGTTATGAGGATTTTAACTTGTTTTGGAATATGGTTTCTGTTTGTGACGTTTAAAGCCAGTTTCACAGGTTCCAGATAGAGTTCTAGATAGCTATCTGACAGATAAAACCTTAACGCGCTAATCTCAAGAACTAATATTCTGTTTTTCTTAAGGTTCCGTACCCAAAGGGTAAAACGGGACTCTATTACTAAGACTTCATTGTCTGTCTGTCTGTCTCCACGCTGTATCTCATAATCCGTGATTGCTAAAAAGCTGAAATTTTCACAAATGATGTATTTCCGTTGCCGCTATAACAACAAATACTAAAAAAAAATAAAAAAATATTAAGGCTGTTGATTTATATTAATTAATTGCCAAATTGTATACTAGTAGCGCCATCTATTAGAAATAATGTGCAACTTAAGTAACTCACACTTGACCATTCCTATTGTACTTTTTTCATAGATAATGGCACGGAACCCTTCGTGCGCGAGTCCAACTCGCACTTGGCCGGTTTTTTTTAGTTTCATATAGACCATTTTACCCGGGTGCTCGGAATAGTTCCCACGGGACGCGGGTGAAGCCGCTGGCGGAAGCTAGTTAAAGATAAAAGTATGGCACTTTTCTGTCCCGTCACAAACTTGGTTGGTTTTAAAAATAAAGACAAAAGCAACAAGTAACGTTTTAACTAATAAGATGCAGTATTGTGTCTGTTTGTCTCAGCTCAAGCGAGAGTAAGCGGGGGTTAGGAAAATGAGCGGCGATGGGTTAACGTGGATAAGCTGAGTACTTGATATGTTTTTATTCTTATTTTTTTTAGCAGTGAAAATTATCTACCTCTGCGATATTTTTTGTGAACGAATACAGATAAAGAGTTTTAGGCCAAAAGGTATTTCTAGCCTGTTACACGTTGCTCTCAGGAATTACTGATCTGATTTGAGAAATTCTATAATGTCCTACGTCAAGATTTCACTAAATTCATAAAAACTGTGTATGCTATGTCGCGAGGCCACAGCTAGCATGAGTTACTAGAGCGACTAGCAAAAAGTAACACATTGTGTAGACCACGAGATGCATTTGTGTACATACATAACAGCAATGAAATCTCACAATTTTTTATACGCTATAAATAAATAGGAAGTCGTATCCACAATAATCCAAACTCGTTGTTACACCCGGCGTGCCCCGAAGATCTGTATAAAATACCAATTATTTGTCGCAACCGGAATATTAAATAAGTCTTTTTATGCTTTTTTATTAATTTTTACATTTATTCTGTACTTTGTTTTTGTTTACTCTCGTATAAATATGGACGTTCGTTTCAATTGTTTTTCTTCTTTTATTGGTGTTTAAAAGTTTGGGTTTGTTTATTTTTATGTTGGATTAATGATAATACTTTTATTTAATGTAATTTTTAGGATGATTGAATTTTAAGGCGTCTCATTTAATCTTATGTAAGTCACAGTCGATCGATCATAAGGTTAAGCAACGCATGATGCGGTCGCTCCGTAGGTGACCATCTTGTCGTGACAAGTTCCTCCTTGTTTCGGAAGACGGCAGTCAAGTCAAATCTTATTTCAAATAAACTTAGTACAGGTTCTTATGAAAAGTCAAGCTTTAGATTTTTAGATTCTCTTTTTTAGATTCCAAGGAGTTGGTCTCATGGAGAAGAACCGGCAAGAAACTCCATGGACACTTTTAAAATAACTATCTTGTTACAATACAGATTTAGGTAATATTAGGATCACGTAATTTGGTGGGTCCCGGCTGTCATTTGAACGTCTTTGGCAGTCGTTACTGGTAGTCAGAAGCTGAAAAGTCTGACAACCTGTCTTACCAGGAGGTATCAGGTTGCCCGGGTTGAGGATGGTGGCCCCATACAGCAAGACTACGTCTAGAGATTTTATATCGAATTCTAATATGCTAAGAATATCGTTATAATATCGACAAAATAGTAGGAAAACAATGTTCGTGCACGTTTTAAAATTGAATTAATCTTAAAAGTATTGTGTCTGAAATTTCAGGAGTGTTTCCATTGTAAAAATGATATTACCGCGAGATTCCACCAAAAACTGTGTACGCTATGTCGCGAGTCCACAGCTAGCACGTGTTCGCGCACAAAGGTAGCAGTTTCGCGGACATGTTACAAATGTTCGCTCGCAATGTGTTACTATTACATTTGTGTGCGTCACAGTGCCGCACACCGGTGAAAACCTAAGAGTTTTTTAATACTCAATATTATACTAATACCTATAACTACCTCGTGGTCTAGTGATCGCATAGCGCGACTGCCGTGCCACGGGTCTCGGATTCGATTCCCGGGTCAGGCCGAAATCGCTTTGTGGGTTTTAGAAACTTTCATAAATCAAATCAAATCAAATCCAATTTTTTTTATTTCAAATAGGCCTATAAAAGCTCTTATGAAACGTCAAGCTAGTTGCACGGTTCAAAGAAGTGGGTCTCATGGAGAAGAACCGGCAAGAATCTCCAAAGTAGCCTGGAGTTTGGAACGTAAAGCTGACGTCCTCGAATGCTACTATGTAGTATCTAGTTGTAGTTGTAAGTCCACGTCAGAGGCCGTCAGGCGGATTTGAGAAAACTGACTTTAGGGCTTGTAAGGTGATTAAACCTTCAGCTCATTCGATAGGAAGAAGAAGATTAATACCTATTAAATACAATATAATTTATACTTTTTTAAACCACCAAAGTTGAACAATATCGTATTACAATGGAAATAGATTCCGATACAACGATAGAGCACGCGCCCGCCATCTTATAAAACCGTTTGGCGCGCAAACGGCTGTCATCTGTCAAATGTGACAGGTCGATTTCGCGGCAACATATACTTAACCCTATCATAGACTAATGCAAAGAGGTTCTTATGTTTGAGAAATTAAATGAGTATGGTTATGTGAGATTTTTAAAGATATTTTTTCTGACGCTGTCTTTAAACATTGCCAGCGTTTGTAGAGTTATAAAAATTACGTTTATTTTCTTACGATTGCCCATTAAGCATCAGGTATTAGATGTAATTTAAAGTAGGAAATTACGTATTTGTATGTTTGTTTTGTATTTCGTTATAATTAGCTAAAGCAACAAACAAGGATATTTGCAAATATCGTAACTTTCTAACTTTATTTATTTATCATATTATATAACTATTAAATAATGTTATAAGATTCTTAAAATCTAATAGACAGACATGTGTTGCTGGGGAGTTTGTTGCGCCACTTCTTCTTCCCAGCAAATACACATAGGAAGTGGTGAAGGGCGGGAGTTTTGTAGGCTGTCTGATATAATTTTGACGTTCGAAAAGTGCTGTTTTCAGCCTACTTTGAATAAATGCTTTTTGATTTTGATTTTCTATTGGTTAGAAAAAAATCGAAATCACTTTAGTAGATAGTACAGAGATTACTTTCTACATCTTCACAATTCACTTCCAACACACACTCCTTTACAATATTAGGTACATAAGCAGCTATACCAACTGTGTACAGACAAATTTTACACCCATTCAAAACCAACGCTACCACACACACACAAACATACCTAAACACCTTCACAAACCACGCATTCATCCTAAATATCACCAGTTTCCCATCAAACCACAAATTCGAAGTCTAAACGTACAACGGAACGGCACCGCCGGACGCGGCCGACATCGCATTTCCGGTCAACCGTTAAATTTGAATTTCGAACTGATAGCGCATTCCGTCGCAGACTTTTGTTGAGAGCGGACGTGTCGCCGGGTGGTCAGCTGCGGAAATTATCGCGTGTTTTTGTTTTGTTGTATCGCTGAGGTTATTTTGGTGTGTAGATGAGGGAGAAAATTTTGGTTTGATAATGAGTATTGTATGGTATTTAGAAAATATCGTATTTATTTATCATTAAGTACTTGATATAAAAATGGAAAAGTCTGTCCGTCTGTCTGTCTATCGCGCCTAACACCAAAACTACTGAACTAATTTAAATGGATTTAAATCGGTACACACACGCTTGAGTCAAGAGTTTGAGCAAGAACGTAGGCTACTTTTGAATGCCCTTTTTAACCGAGTTCAAAAAAGGAGGAGGTTCTCAATTCGACCGTATCTTTTTTTTTATTAGAAGTACCTGGAGGTAAACTATTTGATTAAAATATATTTTAGGAAAACCGGACTACGAAACTCGTTATGAAATAGATAGTCACCCATCCACGCACCGACCGGGGCAAGTTATAACAAACTGATAAGTATGACAAACAGACACACAGAATGATATAAGTAATTTCGATGACAATAGAAACTTTTCTCATCAAGTACAAGTTATTAACATATAAGATAATAATTTTGACAGTATGTCATGTCTGAACATTGAATGCGTGTGGCCACAATACTTGGACTCGTGGGGATGTAGGGGGATGTAAATGGGGATGAAACAAAACAGGGGTAGGCAGGAAACGTGGTGATATCGTGGGGAAGGGTTCCTACTAATAAAACTCGAAAGTGAGTTGGTTATCACTTGGTTTGTAAACGAGAAATGGATGAGTTGATGTTTGTTACTCTTTCATTCGAAAATTGCTGAATGGATGCTGATGAAACTTTACAGTAGTATAGCTTGTTTAGAATACTACATGGACTACCTTTTCATACGCGATAAGTACTTAGTTCCCTCAGAAAGCGGGTGAAACTGAGCCTATGGCTATTGCATTCATAATTTTTTTTCACGTGTCGACTATGTAATAGTCGTAGTTCAAGACTTCCTTGAAATAAAATCAAGACAAAAGCTCTATCGTAAAAAAACTGCTTACATAACAAAACACACTATCAAAAACAAAACATTAAATTAATCTATTACCAAAAAGTTTTTTTTTGTCTTGGGTAATTCGTTTTGTTTTCTAGGATTTTTTCTAGTATTATTTATTTTGTGTGCTTGCATTTAGACACGGAGCCATTTTCAAACTACCAAGTTAAAAAAAGAAGAAGGATCTCAATTCGACCGTATTATAACATATATTTTTCTATGTAAGTTCGCAGATATCTTCATCGTTTTTAACCGGTTTTGATACATCTTTTTCATTATCCACACAACAGCCAACGTAATCGACCACAACACATATCAAAACTCACGCAATTCTCACTGCCCAAACGCGAACAAATAGTATCGCCCCACAGACCGTCAGTTACAACGACACGACGGAAACACACGGCCCTATTGTACTAGATAACATGACACCATGTTAGACATATTTTAAATTAACACCATATGTAGGTCATATATTGTTAGGAATATTGAATTTCGTTGATAGTGCAATTGTTGAAAATTTTGAGCTTCTCACGATTTTATATTTTATCAGTAACTTTAATTAAAGTAACTATTTTGTTCATTTTCATGGCGCTAATTGTGAAAGCTTTATGTATATCTATACTAATATTATAAAGCTGAAGAGTTTGTTTGTTTGAACGCGCTAATCTCAAGAACTACTGCTCCGATTTGAAAAATTATTTCAGTGTTAGATAGCCCATTTATCGAGGAAGGCTATAGGCTACTTTTTATCCGGGTGCACGCAGTAGTTCCCACGGGAGAGCGGGTGAAACCGCTGGCGGAAGCTAGTTTGGAATAATCTTTTACCTACAATCGTTACTAATTTGGAATATTCTTTGAAATTCAATAAAAATACAAATCTTTACTTACAATATAAATGCGTAAGTTACTCCTGTCTGTCTGTCTTAAGTTTCTTTGCAAAACTGCTGAACCATTTAAATGTTACAGATTAATAGTTTATATCTTGAGAAAAGACTGGTATAAGCTTCCTTTCATCCAAGCATGGGAAATAGGTTCCATAGGACGCGGGTGAAACGCGATTAACTATTAATGAAGTCATCAAAAAAATGTCGCTAAACAATGCTAATTATGTAAAGACAGATTTTAAGGACTTACAAAGTAAAATACCTTTGTCTAAAACCCGACATAACATTTTAAAATCACTCTAGGGGCCTGTTTTAGAGGCCAGATAAAATTCTAGATAGCAATCTGACAGATAATGACAGAAATGTTTTTAATTTTGACTACTCTTCCGAGGCATCATCTGTATAATGTAAAGTATGATTCGACAACCAACGAATATCTTAAATCACCTTTATATTACATGCCAGCGGTTTCACCCGCGTCCCATGTGAACTACTCGGCGCACCCGGATAAAAAGTAGCCTATAGCCTTCCTTGATAAATGGGCTATCTAACACTGAAAGAATTTTTCAAATAAAGATATATGGCGCTAACTCATCTCTGCATGTGTGGCTTCCCTGGCAATTAAACGACTTTTTCTTCTCCTTTGGGATTGTATAGATTTACAGTTTAAATTTCATTTGCATTGTATAATTTTATCAGCCTATAATTATTATGTAATAGAATGTTTGTGAGCATATTACTTTTTAAAAAGAGTGTCTATGGAGTTTCTTGCCGGCTCTTCTCCATAAGATCAACTTTTTGGAACCGTGCAACTAGTGTGACGTTTCTTAAGAGCCTGCAAAGGCCTATTTGAAATAAAAACATTTGACTTTGACTTTGACAAATCGGACCAGTAGTTCCTGAGATTATCGCGTTCATACAAACAAACTCTTCAGCTTTATAATATTAGTATACATAGATACAAACGCAAAACTCAATCTAAACCAAATCACAGCTACATTCACGTTGACAAACTTCCAAATTGAATTTTCAAACCATATGCGATACTTCAATAAATACATTTCTACCATCTCCTTTGAACAATAGCGCGAAACACTTAGTTAATAGTTCACAAAGCAAGCCGCCGTGAATTGGTTGTTTTAACTTATTGTTTTAAAACAACGGTTGATAGGGTTATACTATGGAGTTAGGTCAAAATTTCACTAATATTATAAACTAGCTTCTGCCAGCGACTTCGTCCGCGAATCATGTCGCTTATGCCAGCGACAACGGGTCGTCATAATCAAAGATCTTTCCCTTCACCTCTCTGCTCCTATTGATTGTAGCGTGATGAAAAATGTACTATAACCATCTCAGGAGTATGAATAATAATTGTAGCAAGTTTCGTTAAAATCGGTCGAGTAGTTTTTGTTTCTATAACGGTTATACAAACTGACAGACAGACAAAAATTCTACTGATTGCATTTTTGGCATCAGTATCGATCCTTAATCATCCCCCGAAAATTATTTTGGAAATATATTTCATTTACAGAATTGACCTCTCTACAGATTTATTATACGTAAGATAGATGAGAAAATGAGATCCTGAGAAAGGAAATACATTTTATACATCTAATGCATTTTATCCAGGCGCGGGAAGTTGTTCGTTCCGCGCGGTTTTAACCGCAGAGATCTAGTTACATCTTTGGGAGTCGTTACGGGTAGTCAGCCATGCGATTCTCTAACTGACACATCATAGATGAAAACAACGACCTCACAAATGACAAGCTTTTCGGTTTGAAGGATAAAATCGAAGGCGAAGTCGTCGTTGTCGTCGAAGGCGAGGATGATTTTTCATACATTTGGAACCATATTTTAGTTCTATGTCGCGCCGTCAACATCGTTGAAGCGCTGCGATCGCGCACTTATAGATGTTGCAACGATGATTTCTTGGTTGTAAAGATGTTTTGCGTTAGAGAATCACCCCCCTGAAGCGAGAAAGTCTGACAATCAGTTTAACCATGGAGTTTCATGCCAGTTCTTCTCTGTGGGATTCACTTTATGGACTTTGACTTGACCAAGATATTGCAAAAGTAACTGGGTTAAGGACAAAGACATTGAACATGTACTAGTGTTAATCTCTTTGGTTGAGGGGATCAGATAGACGGTCGTTGGTACTCATCTGTATCCGGTTAGACTGGAAGCCGACCCCAAAATAGTTGGGAAAAGGCTAGGCAAAGAAATTGAGTTACCTGTATAGTCTACCAAACAGCTTGGCACGCGGCGATGGCAAGAGAC
Organism: Heliothis virescens; assembly: GCA_002382865.2. Taxonomy (NCBI): domain Eukaryota; kingdom Metazoa; phylum Arthropoda; class Insecta; order Lepidoptera; family Noctuidae; genus Heliothis; species Heliothis virescens. The sequence continues at coordinate 297,693 of NWSH02000087.1, forward strand.
CAGATGGTATGTCATTATTTCCGTGGAAGATGGGTAGGACTTTAGTGTGGGACGCAACATGCGCCGACACTCTTGCGCCATCCCACCTTCCTACTGCCACCCACTTCCTACTTCCCACTGCGTGTTGTGCTGGCTCCGCTGCTGCTGAAGCAGAGAACCTCAATCGGCGAAAATAATAGTAACCTTATCGGCAACTATATTTTTGAGCCGTTTGGGGTTGAAACTCTCGGGTCGTGGGGACCGAGTGCTCGCCTCCTCTTCAAGGACATCGCAAAGCGATTGGTTGACACTTCCCGTGACCCAAAGGCTGGCTTCTATTTCGGTCAACGAATAAGCATTGCAATCCAACGAGGCAATGCCGCCAGCCTTTTGGGTACACTCCCGGTTGGCAGCGATCAGGAGGAATTTTTCGACGCAATTTTTTAGTTTTAAGTGTGTAAATATTATAAAATAGATAAGTTCTGTGTAAATATTGTGTAAACAAACTCTTAATAAATAAAAGTCTACCATCTTCGGTCTAAAATGTCTCAAACCCCTAGTTTTCGCAACAAACTGAAGGTTTTACCTTCGGATTGAATTTCCACTTGTATTGTGAACCGACACTATTGTCTGTCAGTTACGTTATTGTGTAGTTAACTATAAAAGTTAGTTCACAATAANGTGTAAACAAACTCTTAATAAATAAAAGTCTACCATCTTCGGTCTAAAATGTCTCAAACCCCTAGTTTTCGCAACAAACTGAAGGTTTTACCTTCGGATTGAA
>NWSH02000087.1:307037-317965 GCA_002382865.2 Heliothis virescens
ACACAGAAAAGAACAAAGCAATTGACATAAGAGCGGCACTATGGTCAGAGGATTGCATTCTATCGAAATGTTGTATGTTCTGGACTATGTATTTCGATAAAGAAACCCAGACAGAATGTACTAACACTAAAGCCCTGTGGTCGAGTAGCGTTTGATAGATGTGTGTGCGGTGGAGTTGAGTTTGGGTATGTGTGGTGTGTTGTGATGAATGTGATGAAGGTCAGGATCTATCAAATAATTGTTGTTTGAGGGAGTGTTGGAACTCTTTGAGTGAATATCATCTCAAGAAGGTTTTTTTGATATTCGAGACATGGTTTATATTTTATATTCATGACTGTTTAATATCTGACACAATAAAAATACTTATTCTCTGAACAACGTTGTTACTCCTTATTATATTATTTATATAATAAGTCATCTAGTATCTATCCCTACTAATTATAAAGCGAAGTAACTCTGTTGTCTGGTCTTGTCTGTCTGTTTACGTCTTTCACTGCTAAACCAGGAGCCGATTTGTTGATGAAATTTGGTACAGAGATAGAATTCACCTTGAGGAACAACTACGCTAGTTTTTATCCCGGGTTACGGGGAAGTTGTCCGCTCGGGGAGTAATATTTTTAATACGCACAGAGACATTTCGTACAGTATTTTATATCGATGAATAAATGATGGTTACAGATGTCCGGATGCTCATTCGAAATGCGGGACGTTGGATTGGTGGGGCGCGGTGGTAATCGTGTGCGGCGGGCGCAGAATGTGGTATAGTATTTATCATGTTTGTATGTTTGTTTGTCTGTTTGCACACGCTATATCTCAGGATCCACTGGACCGGATTTGTGGATGAAATATGGCAGGCATGTAGCTTAATGTAGTGTGTGTCGAGATTAACTATAAGTAGCTAGTAGGCTCATAATTTTATTTTTGGAAATTCGCGTCTTCAAGGGGTAAATAGGAGGGGTAAGTTTGTATGAACTCCGTCAGTTTTGAAGATAATCGATTAAAAATTAATATTGGGCTATTTGGTAAGAGAATTAAGAATGAACGCATAAGGATTTTTTGGAAATTCTGCTTACGGGGGTGAAAAAGGGGGGGAGGGTAGTGTCTATGAAACTCCGTCAGGTTTTTGAAGCTAAATTGAATGAAATTATAGCTGTTTTCTGCCCTTACGTTTTGTGACGGTTGGTCGCTGTTTCAACACGTACAGTTTTCATGTAGCTTTCTCGCGGCGTAACTGGTCCGATAAAGTGTCACATTTGCCGATAGTGGCGTTATTCCATACATTCTAAAAGGCTACTCAATGCAATGCAATGGGTATGATAAGTCTGGAAACATCTTGAATCGTCTCGCGCAACCCATCGTTTCCCCGGGGCTCCCTAGAATTCGACATCAGTATCAGATGTTTAAGATCTTTCACCTTTTTGATGACCCGTTTATCGCTGGCATAAGCGAACATGTTGTCCGCGTACGAAAGTCGCGGCAGAAGCTAGTCAATTACCATATTCTTCAAAAAAAAGAATTTTCTCAGCGTTTGTAGATGTTAATTAAATACGCATTGCTGGTGTCTTAGGATTGCCTATTCTACGCATGAGGTATTAGATGTGATTTAAAATAGAAATTATGTACATATATGTTTGTTTTGTATTTTTGGTTATAATTATCTTGAAGAACACTTGCAACAACGAGGATATTTGCAAATAACGTAACTTTCTATCGGTAAACATTAATTCGCAAAATCCGTTTCAGTAGATCATGAATATACATTTTACAAGCAACATAGCTTCACCTCTTTATAATATTCAATAGATATAGCCTACTTACTACCCTACAACCTAACTTTACAGTCATACAAAACACACTCCCATCACACATACATACAAACAAAACAGCCCTTCCAAACACGGCATTCATCCTAAATAATCGACCAGTTTCCATCAAACACAAATTTCGAAGTCTAAACGTATACGGGAACGGCACCGCCGGGCGGCCCGACATCGCATTTCCGGTCAATCCGTTAAATTTGAAATTTCGAACTGTATGCGCATTCCGTCGCAGACTTTGATTGAGCCGACGTTGCGCCGGGTGGTCCAGCTGCGGAAATTATCGCGTGTTTTTGTTTTTGTTGTATCCTATCGGAGGTTATTTGATTGAAGGAGAAAGTTTCGGTTGATATGAAATTGGTATGGTTGGTTATCAAAGTATTATTCATATGTTATTCCATCATTCTGTCGTGTCCTGTCCGTCCGTCTGTCTGTCTATGGCGCTACAACCAAAACTACTGACTGATTTAAATGGATTTAAAATCGGTACACAACCTTGACGTCAAGAGTTTGAGCAAGAACGTAGGCTACTTTTGAATGCTTTGTTAACCGAGTTCAAAAAGGAGGAGGTTTCATTCGACGGATCCTTTTTTTACAATAAGAATACCTGGAGGTATTTGACTTAAAATATATTTTAGGAAAAACCGGACTACGAAATCTCGTTATGAAATAGCATTAGTCATCCATCCAGCACCGAACCGGGCAAGTTTGTAACAAACTGATAATATACAAACAGACACACACGAATGATATATATTTCGATGACAATGAGAAACTTTTCTCATCAAGTACAAGTTTATTAACAATATAGATATTAATTTTGAACAGTACTGTCATGTCTGAACATTGAATGCGTGTGGCCACAATGACTTGGACTCGTGGGGATGTAGGGGGAATGTATGGGGATGAAACAAACAGGGGTAGGGCGAGGAAAACGTGTGATATCGTGGGGAAGGGTCCTATTAATGTAACTCGAAAGTGAGTTGGTTATCACTATGGTTTGGTAAACGAGTAATGGATAGATGTATGTTTTTGTTGTTCTTTTTAAACGAATCACGAGAGGATTTGCTGATGCAGTAATAAAGTTCTAATACATTGAAATCACCTTTTATCCGGGAGTGGCGAGAGCGATAAGTAGTTCCCTCGGGAAGGTGGGTGAAACTGAGAATCACAGTACTGCATCTTTCAACCCATCAAACGTTTAGCATTCTTTGAAGAGATTGGGCTAAAAATCAACCTTTTAAAAACTACAGCAAAAAAAATATACACATTAAACTCTTAAACTTATTAAACGCACTAATAATATAACTAATAATCTTTTTAGACAAAAAATAATTAACCTAGATCTATCTATGATTATATCAATATTTTTATTTCCCTGCGCTATGAGAAAATAATACAAAACACTGCATCCTTGCTAGAAACCAGAAACATTTAAGTTACCTTCGATATTTTATCTCACTAAAGTGGATGAGCCATATTTAAGGTACGTAGTGTTAACTGCCGATTATCTTTGAATGACGAATCACCACTAATGAAACACTCCCAACTTACGCTACTAATAAACATGGTAATATAATATGTTCACCCGCTTCAAAAGACAACATATCCGCGCACGCGAACCACGAACTCACGAACACCATCAAATCACACAACATTCTCACTGCCCAAACACGAACAAATAGTAGTACTCCAACAGACCCGTCAAGTTACAACGACACGACGGAAACAACGCCTATTGGTACAGATAACATGACACATGTTCAGACAATATTTTAAATTAACGCCATATGTAGGTCATATTATTGTTAGGAGTATTGAATTCCGTTGATAGTGTCAATTTGTTGAAAATTTTGAGCTTCTCACGATTCATTTTTTTAACCCAGTTACTGGTTAATAAAGGTAGTGATTTTTGTTTTTAATGTTAACACTTAACAACAAAAAGAACACATCATTCTGCCTAGCCTTTCCCAGCTCCATTTTTGGGGTGGCTTCCAGTCTAACTGGAAATGCAGCTGAGAACCAGTGTTTACATGGAGAGATTGGCCTGTCCGACCCTCCACAACCAGTTACCTGGGCAACCTGGCAACCCATTGGTAGTACTGGTTGTCAGACTTTCTGGCTTCTGACTACCCGTAACGACTGCAAAGATATTCAAATAGACCGCGGGACTCACCAGTTTTATCGTGCCTTCCGAAACACGGAAGAACTCGTTACGACAAGATGGTCACAGACATCACGGACCGACCGCGCCAAGCGTTGCTCATTTTTATAGTAATCGATCGGTCGCGCGGCTTTGATTACTACGAGCTCTCCAGAATAAAATCGATTCAATTGCAGATTTTTGTAGCTAATTAGTCCATAATTTCGGATTGTGTGAATTTTAGTGGCAATAAATAAACTAGTTCAATAAAGTATAACGTCCGAAGACGAAAATGTTAATTTGTACGACTTAATAATGAGCGATTTACAAAGAAAATATCACAAAAAGACCTTGATGTTGTACATCACGCCACAGCACATCAACCTAACCTCAATCTGTCAAATACCAATCGAACATTAACCTTTCCGTTATTTGATAAGTTGAAAATCTATTGAAGAAATTTGACGGAGATTGGTGGTAACTTGATGTGCTGTCGTCTGTTACAAAAGCCAAAAACTCAATCTAAACCAAATCACAGCTATATTAACGTAGACAAACTTCCAAATGAATTTTCAAACATATGCAATACTTCATAAATATATTTCTAAACCATGCTTCCTTTGAACATTAGCGCGAAACCTTAGTTTAATAGTTCACAAAGCAAGCCGCCGTGAATTGGTTGTTTTAACTTATTGTTTTAAACAACCGGTTGGTAGTTTAAACTATGGAGTTTAGGTCACAAATTTCAGTAATATTATAAACTAGCTTCTGCCAGCGACTTCGTCCGCGAATCATGTCGCTTATGCCAGGGACAACGGGTCGTCATAATCAAAGATCTGAAACGTCACTGCTCTGCTCCTATTGATTGTAGCGTGATGAAAAGTATACTATAACCATCTCAGGAGTATGAGTAATAATTGTAGCAAGTTTCGTTAAAATCGGTCGAGTAGTTTTTGTTTCTATAACGGTTATACAAACAGACAAAAATTCTACTGATTGCATTTTTGGCATCAGTATCGATCCCTAATGACCCCATGACGTTTCAGATCTTTGATTATGACGACCCGTTGTCGCTGGCATAAGCGACATGATTCGCGGACGAAGTCGCTGGCAGAAGCTAGTACTAGTATAAATGTCTTTGGTTGAGGAAATCGGATAAGCAGTTTCTGGTACTCAGCTGCCACCGCTTAGCCTGGAAGCCAATAATTGGAAAAAGGCTAAGCAGATGAAATTGAGTTACCTATATAGTATATCATCTTTGGTCTAAAATGTCTCAAACCCCTAGTTTTCGCAACAAACTGAAGGTTTTACCTTCGGATTGAATTTCCACTTGTATTGTGAACCGACACTATTGTCTGTCAGTTACGTTATTGTGTAGTTAACTATAAAAGTTAGTTCACAATAATGCGGCAGACACCTCAGTTAAATGATGTTTAACTTCGGTGCTAAGTTTGAGGTATACTTAAGTTCCTTGTGTAATATACACCGTGTTCCTGAGGATATGCATTATTTTGAATAATACTTCTATAGCTCTTGTTAAACATTTCGTACAAAAGAAGTAGTAGTTTAAATGGCATAGTTTTTAAGTTATCTATTGGTAATTTAAGTTTAACCAATTTAATTGCGTTGTGCTTTAAGAAAGTCTTTATTTGTGAGATGTTGCCACTTTGTGCAGCCAAAACTATCAAAGAGATAGGTTGTTAAAGAGTTATTCAAATTAGATAAATTTCATCTTAGCCTTAGATGAAATTTATCTAATTTGCTATCTATGCTTAGATTCTAAGCATTAAGTTTGTATATATATTTTTTTAATTGGAATTTCTTATAGTGTCCATAGTAAAAAATTGACAATTTATGAGACTGAATAACATGCCGAATTTAATGTATAACCTCAGGAACACGGTGTGTGTACTAATATTATAAAGATGGAGAGTGTTTAAAGACGCTAATTTCAGGAACTATTTGTCCGATTTTAAAGATTCTTTCAGTGTTGGATAGCCCATTTATCTAGGAAGGTATTTTATCCGGGTGCCCGGAGTAGTTCCCTCGGACGCGAATGAAACCGCTGTTTGAAGCTACTATTACATATAAAGCTGAAGGAGTTTTTCTGTTTGCTTTAAGAAGGTAATTTCAGGAACTATTAGAGCAATTTGAAAAACTCTTTGAGTGTTAAGTGGCCCTTTTGCTAAGGAAGGCTTTTCTTAAAAGCGTTGATCTCGAGAACCACTGGTCTGATTTGAAAAAAATCTTTGTGTTTGATATTTTTTATCGATAAATGCCGAATACATTGGTTACGTTTTATCCCGAAACGTCAAGTAGACTAAATATTACAATATTTAATAATTTATTGAATACTTAATACCCATTAGTATTTTTAATTTTTAGTATCTGTTGTTATAGCGGCAACGGAAATACATTATTTGCGATTTCACGGTTTATGAGATACAGCCCGGAGACAGACAACGTAGTCTTAGTAATAGGGTCCCGGATTACACTTTGGGTACGAAACCCTAAAAATGCTTCGTACGTTTAAAAGTAGCTATTTGGAGCAATAGTCACTATGGCACCAAAGTTGACATGATAGTATGAATTCATGTGAGCCGAGTTATAGAAGTCAGAAAATTCTTTATTTTCTTTGGAAAAGTCTCAAAAATGTATGAAGCCTTTCAATACCAATTCGTCTCAACCAAAATATTCTCAATTCTATTGACATTACCGGTCAAGTGACGTCACAGACTAGATAGTGTTAGGAACAAACAGACGCGGCACACTAATATAAACGTTATTATGTTTGTCTGTGTGTTTAGGGTAGTGTTCAAAGCTAGGGTCAGTTTAAGTGATGGAAGTTGTAGAATTTTTTGAAAATAGGTATGTATTGTTGAAAAATTGGATTTTTATAAATTTTATGAGAAATCAATAAGATTTTAAATACAAACTACTGTATAGAAAAGCATGAAAAGTTTTTTGTACTTGTTCAAGATTTCTTTAAGAATACCAAAAGTATAGAAAGAAGAAGAAGAAATAAACTACATTTATTGACACAAACCACACATGTCAGACTCTTACTGACTAAAACCCACCGTAGGTATTCCTTCTTGAGCCCTTTGTGTGCCAGGGACAAGGTTACTCTTTCGAACAAACAACCCGCAGCCCCAGCATGATATTACTACATCTTACTTTTTCATTCTCGTAGCTAAGTCAAAACCGCGCGGATCGATCGATCATAAGGTTAAGCAACGCTTGGCGCGGTCAGTCCGTGGATGGATAACCATGACGAGTTCTTCCGTGTTTTCGGAAGGCACGATAAACTGGTGGGTCCCGGCTGTCATTTGAACAATCTTTGACAGTTACATTACATTACGGGTAGTAGAAGCCAGAAAGTCTGACAAGTCATACCAAGGATGCCAGGTTGCCCAGGTAGGTAACTGGGTTGTGGAGAGTCAGATAGGCATTCGCTCCAGTAAAACACTGGTTCTCAGCTGCATCCGGTTAGACTGGAAGCCGACCCCAACATAGTTGGGAATAGGCTAGGCAGATGATGACTTTTTCATACTCAGGCATCAAACCTGTACCCCAAAGAATACTCCTAACTCCAGCACTACCGGAGCGTTTTAAACTATTTCGATAAGATAAACGATATTCATCAAACCGTTAAACTAACAGTTATGACGGAAAATTAACTGTCGCGACCAGACCTCAGGTATTGGCTGCATGCCAATGGCGCATCCACGCTCCCCTACTTTGTTATAACTAGCTGTTTTTCGTGACTTCACTCGGGTTTCTTGGAAAATACAGATGCAAGTACACCAACCTACCTCAATGAGTCAAATTTCTTCAATAGATTTTCAACCTTATCACAATAGTGGAAGGTAAATGTTCGATTGGTAAAATTAGTCAAATTTAGTCAGGTTGGTGTGGTGGTATCTTACTTCCCGTACCCGGATAAAATATAGCCTATTTTATTCATGGCCTCGTTGGTCTAGTGGTCGCATAGCCGACTGCTGTGCACGAGGTCTCGGGTTCGATTCCCGGGACGGGCCAAAATCACTTTGTGGGTTTTAGAAACTTTTACAAAGCAGCCTGGAGTTGGAACTTGGTGATTGATACACCCGTGCATCGGAGAGCACGTTAATGTCGGTCCTGCGCCTGATCTCTCTCTGGTCGTGTCGGATTGCCGTCCCATCGGGCTATGAGAGGGAATAGGGAGTGCACCTGTGTCTGCGGAAATGCTTGTGCTCTATAACATGTCCTGCGCAGCTGGCTGATCTCCTTATATGAGAACAGCCGCCGTGGCCGACAATCGGCTAGGACGCCATCATTATTTTATTCGGGGATAGCATAGCTGTCACAGTGGAACGTTTTTTTAAGTCTGTTCAGTTTTGGATTCTTGAGGGACAAACACACAAAACAATGTTTCCTCTTAGTAACATTAGCGTAAATAAGTAGGTACTAATTGTAAGTAATTCCATTTGTAGAGTATTCTTTCTTGTAAGGAATGTTAGTGAAATTATCTGCCTAATCTCCTCCCAACTATGTTGAGGTCGGCGTCCAGTATAACCGTATCCAGCTGACTACCAGTGTGCCACATGGAGCGACTGCCTGTCTGATCTCCTCAACCCAGTTATCTAGGCAAGTACAAGTACTATAAGACTGATTGTCAGATTTTCTGCCTTCTGACTACCCGTAACGACTGCCAAAGATGTTCAAAAGACAGCCGGGACCAATTTAACGTGCCTGCCGAAACCCTGAGAAACTCAAACTAACTTTCTTCAACGTCAAAGTCAAAATCATTTATTGAAAAATTAAATGGGCTAGTAAATTAGCACTTTTTCACGCCAAATTACATTAGACAGCACCCCCAAAATCGCCCCCCTTTCACTGCTTCCTAGTGTTATGGCTGGAAAGAAGAAACGGTGATGAACAAACTTCCCAGCAACACAGCTGTCTATTACACTTGATTAAATTACAAATATTATTCATATTAAATTTAATTAGATATTTTTTTTTAGTATTGAAAAACAAAATTATGTATTTGTCCACTTTAGAGCTGCCATCTGCTTTTATATGTGAAAAACAAAATAAAACAACCCCAATATATCTACGGTCCAAACATCGTTTATATTGATAAACAACCATCAAAATTACGCCCAAAAACATTACGTACATGAAATTTAAGATAAACAAGTTCAAAGCCGTCCCAATATCATCCTTCCCCTTGCTGTTTAGACACATTCTTTTGTAGACGAAGCAATAGGTAACATATTTTGTAAAAATTATCACAGACAAGACCATGTTGACCACGATGAGACCCATGCAACAATGAACTAAGCAAATACTATTGAACCAGCTGGCGAAGAATTGAGTGGCACTGGAGAAGAATAGAATCCACATCAGGTAGTTGAGGTAGGTTAATAAAGTGCAGTAATCTGGTTCATTCCTGCAGATTTTTACCATCTCTCCTTCTGGGCCTGAAAATTTTGAAAAAATACATGAGACCACGGTATTTTTGGTCTACTAAGCTTAGGGGTCGTTACAGAGATTACAGATGAAGTTATAGTTAACTATCTGATAGATATAAATCTATACTTATAGTAAATCTGTAGAGAGGTCAATTCTGTACATCCTTACTAATATTATGAATGCGAAAGTACTGTCTGTCTGTCTGTTACGCTTTCACGCCTAAACCAGTGAACCGATTTTGATGAAATTTGGCACAGAGATAGAATAGACCCTGAGGAACAACATAGGCTTACATTTTTTAACCGGGTACGGGAAATAGTTCTCTCGGGAAGCGGGCGAAGCTGCTGGCAGAAGCCAGTGAAATGTATTTCCAAAATAACTATCAGGGGTGATTGGGGATTGATACTGACGCCAAAAATGCAATCAATAGAATATTTGTCTGTCTGTCTGCATAACCGTTATAGAAACAAAAACTACTGGACGGATTTTAACGAAACTTGGTACAATTATTATGCGTACTCCTGAGATGGTTAAGTATACTTTTCATCACGCTACAATCAATAGGAGCAGAGCAGTGAAGGGAAAGATCTTTGATTATGACGACACGTTGTCGCTGGCATAAGCGACATGATCCGCGATAGAAGTCGCTGGCAGAAGCTAGTATGAAATAAGAATAGAAAAGTGTGAAATAATATAGGCTATATTTTTACCTTGGTACTAGAAGAAATTGCCCCGGGACCAGCAAAACAACGAGAAATATAAGTATTTCTAACTAGCTTCCACCAGCGGTTTCACCCGCGTCCCGTGTGAACTACTACGCGCACCTAGATAAAAAGTATCCTATCTATAGCCTTCCTTGATAAATGGGCTATCTAACCCTGAAAGATTTTTTCAAATCGGACCAGCAGTTCCTGAGATTAGCGCGTTCAAACAAACAAACTCTTCAGCTTTATAATATTAGTATAGGTATAGGTATAAAGATCAAAACTTACCAACAACAACAAATACTATATTGACGGTAGGTCCAAAAATTCCTGAAATTATCATACAGCAAACAGCTATTATTAAATTACATGACCTCCAGACACGCGGGCAAGTATATGTACGATTACACATGATGCTAAATCCAAGTCAGGTACCAGAAATTCGTCAAATATCTCTTAAAGGTCAGAAGGTTCGATTTAGGTACAAATTTGCTTGGTGAAGCAAAAAATGGGTATTTTTTACATAATATTTTCTTTATGTTTGTATATTGAGAATGCACTTAAAATTTTGACAATGTTTTTGACTTGTGTTTTTTGAAGTAGAGAAGAGTTGTTTTTGGGTGTTTAGTAAGATCTCTTTGGTTAAAATGGTAGACGTAAAAATACTTATATTTTGTTTTGATCATTATGGAAAGAGGGATTCCACTGGCTGTGGCACTGTATCGCACACAAATGTATCTCCCGGTGTACTCGCTCTAGCAAACAGTAACACATTGCGAGCGAACATTTGTAACATGTCCGCGA
>NWSH02000087.1:317990-329786 GCA_002382865.2 Heliothis virescens
TGTATCATTTTTGCGGAGTTCTATAATGTGCTTTCCGCTGTTGGTTAAGCTCCATGTGCATGATAATGCATAGTCCGCGGTAACACATGTGCATCATCAGCTCCTCGCAAACCGAAGTGGTCTTTTCAAAGATTTGATTGAAAATTTGATTTTGAGTACTTAATACATGACGATTTGGAACAGAAACTGTGCATGGATTTTGTGTCCGTACACAGTTTCGATCGCGATCTGTCACGCGGCGCAAAGCGACGTGCTTCTCCTCTGGGGGCGCCGGCCGACTGAAACTGACAGAATGTTGAATCCGCACGCCTCGCGGACATTTTGTTCCATAACAAATTTGTATGGAGATTTGAGGAGAAAAAAATTGGTCAACTTTGTGATCGTTTTACTAAGAATTCAAAATGTAATTTAAAAAAAATAAGGTTCATGGCTGGTCTATATTTTCTTATTATTTGATAACTTGTCATATAAATAATTCGTGATACTTTTACGTCACACTTATGACACTGCGGGAGTGGGATTCTACGCGTTTTTAGTCCAATTTTTGGAATCTTTTTAGACTTATTCTTAGCATGACCAAAAATTCCGAAGTTTCATGGACTAGTAGGCATTCTTTGGCTAGCTGTGTGATTTTTTTCAAAGGTTGTGGAACATCGTTTACTAATATAAGATTATGGAAATGTCGCGACCCTCGGTTCCGTCATATAATGAGCCCTTAATGCTATATTATGCTATGTATGCTATACTGTGCAGTAAGTCTATGCTATGCTATTGTACTATGGCCTAATACTAATACTAACTACGACTAATACTACACTAACTATACTATGATTACATTTTCTCAAATTTCCGCCTGAACGCCTCTGGACCGTAAGAAGTGTAATAACGACCCTGGGGCTAGCTGAGTAGCATTCGGGACGCTTTACGTGCCCTCCCAGACACCGGGTTGTATCAATCACCAACTCCAAGCCTGGGCCTGCGTTGTACAAAGTTCTAAAAGCCACACAGTGATTTTGGCCCGTCCGGGAATCGAACCCCGAGACCTCGTTGCATGAGCAGTCGGCCTAGCTGACCAGTATAACCACAGTGAAACCAGTTAGCCACGAGCCCCCAATAGTGTATAATAATACTAAATGCGTTGTTAGCAAGATCGAAAGGCAATGAAACTTGTGCGTCGTGCGTCAACAAAATTGAAAGAGTGTACTTAACTGAACCGGTGGTATCATGTAACTGTGGCTCTTACTACTAGCCATCGTGAGTTTAGTATTAAATCTATAAAAAATAAAAGACTAACAGTTTACCCGTGGGTTCACTCGCGTCCCGTGGGAACTACGTGCTCGTCCCGCATAACAAGCCCCAGCACTCGTGGATAATGTAGCTTTCGAATGGGTGAAAAGAGATTTTTAAAATCGGTTTCATTACTTACCTAATAATTTACAAACAATTTTACCTTTATAAATATTAGTTATGACTTACTTCGGGAAGTAATCTCACTTCTTTTTTCACCCTTCATGATATATTTGGTTAACTTTTTTTGAAAAAGTGACCATTATTATATCGCAAAGCATATCACACCAGACATAAGTATTTTTGAATGTGTGATGAAAATAACTAAGTAATCGCCATCAAGCGTGTTCACCCGCGTACCCTCCAGGCTGCACTGCCGCGGCACCTGGAGTAAACTAAATAGCCCATAGCCTACTTATAAATAGGCTATCTAACACTAAAAATATCTTGTAAAATCTGAAGACGCATAGTCCTAAACTTGCACATTCAAACAAACAAGACAAACTATAGCTTCATAACGACAGATAGAATATTTTTAGATGATTATTGGTCATTTCCAGGGAAAATTAAACTACAAAGACGCGGAACATAGGTCTCGACGAATATGCGAGGCTATCAACAAACCTCGGGCCTTCGAACCAGCGTCGTCACATGCCGCTGATCGCATAACAGAGGACTAACAATTATTTAGAACATAAGTAAGTATAAATATTCTAAACGCTTTTTAGGGTTCCGTACCCAAAGGGTAAAAACGGGACCCTATTACTACGGCCGTTCCCAATAAGCCATCTACTCTGGAGTTTGCTTACTAAAATAGGAATTTTTGACATTACTTGTATGGGGGCTAATGTCAAAATTCTATCACTAATAAGCAAATCCAGAGATAGACAGAATATTGATTTCCGCGTAAGACTTCGTTGTCTGTCTGTCGCTGTCGGTCGTCCTGCCTGTCTGATCTGTCTATCTGTCTGTCTGTCTGTCTATCTGTCTGTCTGTCTGTCTGTCTGTCTGTCTCAGGCTGTTATCTCATTAACGTGGATAGCTTATAATGCTGAAATTTTCTAACAAAATGATCGTATCATCCGTTGCCGGCTATGTACAAATACAATTTATTTCAAAAATTATTAAGGCTGGTTTGATTTATATTAATTGCAAAATGGTAATACTAGTAAGTGCTATCTATAGAAATAATGTGCACTTAAGTTCTCACACTTGACGCCATCTCTATTGGTCTGTTTTGCATATCGAGATAATTGGTCATCGGAAACCCTTTCGTCGCGCGAGTCCAAACTCGCACTCAGTGGCCGGTTTTTTTTTATATCGATTTGACGACCTCGTTGGCGCAAGTGGTTACCATGCCGGACTGCCGAACTGATGGTCCCCGGGTTTCGTAATTGCCCGAAACGGAGCCAACATATACTTGTGTGGATGAGCATGTTTTGTTGGCTGTGGTCTGGGTGTTTTAAGTATGCTATCGTTGATTATAGCAATTATAGCTGTATTATATATGTACGTAGTTAGTGTCAGTTGTCGTTAGCCACGTACATGGGGACTAACGTGATCAGAGCGTAAGGTGCTTAAGCTAGACGTTATTAGCCATGGGGTCTAACTCGCGTGTTGACGTGTCCCGATAGTTAATACTTAATAAGTTTGGTATATCACTGCCTAGGGGAGATCGCGAGCTCGTGGCTAAGTCAAAGCCGCGCGAATCGGTCGATCATAAGTTTGAGCAACGCTTGGCGCGGTCGGTCCGTGGTGTGACCATCTTGTCAAAACGAGTTCTTCCGTGGTTTCGGAAGGCACGATAAACTGGTGGGTCCGGCTGTCATTTGAACATCTTGGCAAGTCGTTACGGGTAGATACAGCAAGAGTTGAGGTCGGTGCTTCCAGCCTTAATGACGTGCGTGAGCGGCACATGACCGTGAGACCTTTTGCCTATCTGTCTCCTCAACTCAGGATTACCGAGCACTACCACTTATAAAGACTGGTGTGGCAGACTCTTTCTGGCTTCTACTCCGTAACGATTCAAAAGACCACCAATATCATGCATTCCGACGCGTGGATTCCGACGGATAACCCGTCATGACTTTGGTCACCCCAGGCCAAGTACCGACGCGGTAGCAACGCAACCTTATGATCGCAGATCGAACCGTGCCAGATTTACATGTTCTAGATAATTCCGCACTTTTTTAATTTTCGTTAACAGAAAGAAATAAGAAAAATGGCGGAACGCGCTTCCTAGTATCCCTCATGAATTCGGGTGGCCCAGTGCATGATAGCCATGGCGGTACCTTCATGGCGGTGATGTCGGGCGGACACAAAGTGAGGACAGCGCGAAGGACATGTGCTGCGTGCTGCCGGCCTCAAGCCTCGAGAACCTGCTCATGTTCCTGCTGTCAACTGAGTGTGCTAAAATGAAGTATCCCGTGTGAGTGTACTTAGAATGTGTGATGTAGCGATCGGTGGTGAACTAGTGACTGCACGGGCGTTGAGGCAGGAACTGACAGGTTCTCGGGCTGAGGAGGCAGCCGCAGCACAGCTTTCGCGCTGGGGGTCCGCCGACATCACCGCCATGAAGTAGCATGCTAGAGTGCATAGGGCCACGAACAGTTGTATGTATCTGTGTATACGCGTTCCGCCATTTCTTATTGATCTTCTCTGTTAACCGAAATAAAAAAAGTGCGAATTATCTAGACATGTTAAAATCTGCACGGGTCGATCTGCGATCATAGGTGGTTGCTTACCGCGGTCGGTCTTGGCTGGGTGAACCAAAGTCATGACGGGTTTACCGTGTTTCCGGAATGCATGATAAATTTGGTGGGTCTTTGACAGTCGTTAACGGTAGTCAGAAGCCAGAAAGTCTGCCACCAGTCCCTACTAAAGGGTATCGTGTGTTGCTCGGGTAACTGAGTGAAGGAAAAGATCAGATAGGCAGTCGAGTCCATGGTCGCATCCAATTAAGCTGGAAGCCCGACTCACTTTGCTGACTACCGTAACGACTGCCATACATCAGTTTCATGCGCTGGGCCCAAGTTTTCATATCGCAACGGAAGAACTCGTTATGACAAGATGGTCACCCATCACGGAGCGACCGCGCCAAGCGTTTTGCTTTAACTTTATGCATCGATCAATCTGCGCGGCTTTGACTAGCCACGAGCTCTTCCTCTAGGCAAGTGGTATATAAACCGCTATAATATTAATATCGGGACACTTTTTCCACACACGGTCGGTTAGCCCCATGGTAAGCTATTAATTAGCTTGCGTTATGGGTGCTAACACAACTGATAAACTACATATAATTACGTATATATTTGTATAAATAGATACATATTATAACACCCAGACCACAGCCAACAAACATGCTCATCACACAAATGTTGACCGTTCCGGGAATCGAACCCGGGACCATCAGTTCGGCAGTCCGGCATGGTAACCATTGCGCCAACGAGGTCGTCAAAATCGTATAAAAAAAAACCGGCCAAGTGCGAGTTGGACTCGCGCACGAAGGGTTCCGTACCATTATCTATGAAAAAAGTACAATAGGAATGGTCAAGTGTGAGTAACTTAAGTTGCACATTATTTCTAATAGATGGCACTACTAGTATACCATTTTGCAATTAATATAAATCAACAGCCTTAATAATTTATTTTATAAATAAAATTGTATTTGTTGTTATAGCGGCAACGGATATACATCATTTGTGAAAATTTCAGCATTATAGCTATCACGGTTAATGAGATACAGCCTGGAGACAGACAGACAGACAGACAGACAGACAGATAGACAGACAGACAGACAGATAGACAGACAGACAGGCAGACTGACCGACAGACAGACAGACAGACAACGAAGTCTTACTGCGGAAATCAATATTCTGTCTATCTCTGGATTTGCTTACTAGTGATAGAATTTTGACATTAGCCCCATACAAGTAATGTCAAATTCCTATCTTTAGTAAGCAAATCCAGAGTTAGATAGGTTATTGGGAACGGCTCTTAGTAATAGGGTCCCGTTTTACCCTTTGGGTACGGAACCCTAAAAAGTCGTTTAGAATATTTTATACTTACTTATGTTCTAAATAATTGGTAGTTCCTCTGTTATGCGGTGTGACGACGCTGGCTTCGAAGCCGAGGTTGTTGATAGCCTCGCATATCGTCCGAGGACCTATTTGTTCCGCGTTGTATTTAATTTTACCTCTGGAAATGAAATAATAATATTTATTATGTTATGAAGCTATAGTTTGTTTGTTTGTTTGAATGTGCAAAGTTTAGGGACTAGTGGTCAGATTTTACAAAGATATTTAAGTGTTAGATAGCCTATTTATTAAAGTAGGCTATGGGCTATTTTTTATCCAGGTGCCCGGAGTAGTTCTGGAGGTACGCGGGTGAAACCGCTGATGGGATCTAGTTAATTTTACAATTCAAAAATACTTATGTCTGTGTGATATGCTTTTGCGATAAATAATGGTCATTTTTCAAAAAAAGTTAACAAATATATAAAGGGTGAAAAAAGAAGTGAGATTATTCCCGAGTAACATGTATACTAATATTATAAAAAGGTAAAATTGTTTGTAAATTATTGTAAGTAATGAACCGATTTTAAAAATTCTTTCACCATTCGAAAGCTACATTATCCACGAGTGACATAGGCTATGTTATGCGGGTACGAGCAGTAGTTCCCACGGGACGCGAGTGAACCCACGGGGAAACTGCTAGTCTTTTATTTTTTATAGATTTTAATACTAAACTCACTTGCTAGTAGTAAGAGCCACAGTACATGATACCACGCCGGTCAGTTTAAGTACACTCTTTTCAATTTTGTTGACGCACGACGCACAAGTCATGCCTTTGATCTGTAACAACGCATTTAGTATTATTTATACACTATTGAGGGGCTCGTGGCTACTGGTTTACTGGTGGTATACTGGTCGCATAGCCGACTGCTATGCACGAGGTCTCGGGTTCGATTCCCGGGACGGGCCAAAATCACTTTGTGGGTTTTAGAAACTTTTACAAAGCAGCCCGGAGTTGGAAGTTGGTGATTGATACACCCGTGCATCGGAGAGCACGTTAATGTCGGTCCTGCGCCTGATCTCTCTCTGGTCGTGTCGGATTGCCGTCCCATCGGGCTATGAGAGGGAATAGGGAGTGCACCTGTGTCTGCGGAAATGCTTGTGCTCTATAACATGTCCTGCGCAGCTGGCTGATCTCCTTATATGAGAACAGCCGCCGTGGCCGACAATCGGCTAGGACGCCATCATTATTTTATTCGGGGATAGCATAGCTGTCACAGTGGAACGTTTTTTTAAGTCTGTTCAGTTTTGGATTCTTGAGGGACAAACACACAAAACAATGTTTCCTCTTAGTAACATTAGCGTAAATAAGTAGGTACTAATTGTAAGTAATTCCATTTGTAGAGTATTCTTTCTTGTAAGGAATGTTAGTGAAATTATCTGCCTAATCTCCTCCCAACTATGTTGAGGTCGGCGTCCAGTATAACCGTATCCAGCTGACTACCAGTGTGCCACATGGAGCGACTGCCTGTCTGATCTCCTCAACCCAGTTATCTAGGCAAGTACAAGTACTATAAGACTGATTGTCAGATTTTCTGCCTTCTGACTACCCGTAACGACTGCCAAAGATGTTCAAAAGACAGCCGGGACCAATTTAACGTGCCTGCCGAAACCCTGAGAAACTCAAACTAACTTTCTTCAACGTCAAAGTCAAAATCATTTATTGAAAAATTAAATGTGCTAGTAAATTAGCACTTTTTCACGCCAAATTACATTAGACAGCACCCCCAAAATCGCCCCCCTTTCACTGCTTCCTAGTGTTATGGCTGGAAAGAAGAAACGGTGATGAACAAACTTCCCAGCAACACAGCTGTCTATTACACTTGATTAAATTACAAATATTATTCATATTAAATTTAATTAGATATTTTTTTTTAGTATTGAAAAACAAAATTATGTATTTGTCCACTTTAGAGCTGCCATCTGCTTTTATATGTGAAAAACAAAATAAAACAACCCCAATATATCTACGGTCCAAACATCGTTTATATTGATAAACAACCATCAAAATTACGCCCAAAAACATTACGTACATGAAATTTAAGATAAACAAGTTCAAAGCCGTCCCAATATCATCCTTCCCCTTGCTGTTTAGACACATTCTTTTGTAGACGAAGCAATAGGTAACATATTTTGTAAAAATTATCACAGACAAGACCATGTTGACCACGATGAGACCCATGCAACAATGAACTAAGCAAATACTATTGAACCAGCTGGCGAAGAATTGAGTGGCACTGGAGAAGAATAGAATCCACATCAGGTAGTTGAGGTAGGTTAATAAAGTGCAGTAATCTGGTTCATTCCTGCAGATTTTTACCATCTCTCCTTCTGGGCCTGAAAATTTTGAAAAAATACATGAGACCACGGTATTTTTGGTCTACTAAGCTTAGGGGTCGTTACAGAGATTACAGATGAAGTTATAGTTAACTATCTGATAGATATAAATCTATACTTATAGTAAATCTGTAGAGAGGTCAATTCTGTACATCCTTACTAATATTATGAATGCGAAAGTACTGTCTGTCTGTCTGTTACGCTTTCACGCCTAAACCAGTGAACCGATTTTGATGAAATTTGGCACAGAGATAGAATAGACCCTGAGGAACAACATAGGCTTACATTTTTTAACCGGGTACGGGAAATAGTTCTCTCGGGAAGCGGGCGAAGCTGCTGGCAGAAGCCAGTGAAATGTATTTCCAAAATAACTATCAGGGGTGATTGGGGATTGATACTGACGCCAAAAATGCAATCAATAGAATATTTGTCTGTCTGTCTGCATAACCGTTATAGAAACAAAAACTACTGGACGGATTTTAACGAAACTTGGTACAATTATTATGCGTACTCCTGAGATGGTTAAGTATACTTTTCATCACGCTACAATCAATAGGAGCAGAGCAGTGAAGGGAAAGATCTTTGATTATGACGACACGTTGTCGCTGGCATAAGCGACATGATCCGCGATAGAAGTCGCTGGCAGAAGCTAGTATGAAATAAGAATAGAAAAGTGTGAAATAATATAGGCTATATTTTTACCTTGGTACTAGAAGAAATTGCCCCGGGACCAGCAAAACAACGAGAAATATAAGTATTTCTAACTAGCTTCCACCAGCGGTTTCACCCGCGTCCCGTGTGAACTACTACGCGCACCTAGATAAAAAGTATCCTATCTATAGCCTTCCTTGATAAATGGGCTATCTAACCCTGAAAGATTTTTTCAAATCGGACCAGCAGTTCCTGAGATTAGCGCGTTCAAACAAACAAACTCTTCAGCTTTATAATATTAGTATAGGTATAGGTATAAAGATCAAAACTTACCAACAACAACAAATACTATATTGACGGTAGGTCCAAAAATTCCTGAAATTATCATACAGCAAACAGCTATTATTAAATTACATGACCTCCAGACACGCGGGCAAGTATATGTACGATTACACATGATGCTAAATCCAAGTCAGGTACCAGAAATTCGTCAAATATCTCTTAAAGGTCAGAAGGTTCGATTTAGGTACAAATTTGCTTGGTGAAGCAAAAAATGGGTATTTTTTACATAATATTTTCTTTATGTTTGTATATTGAGAATGCACTTAAAATTTTGACAATGTTTTTGACTTGTGTTTTTTGAAGTAGAGAAGAGTTGTTTTTGGGTGTTTAGTAAGATCTCTTTGGTTAAAATGGTAGACGTAAAAATACTTATATTTTGTTTTGATCATTATGGAAAGAGGGATTCCACTGGCTGTGGCACTGTATCGCACACAAATGTATCTCCCGGTGTACTCGCTCTAGCAAACAGTAACACATTGCGAGCGAACATTTGTAACATGTCCGCGAAACTGCTACCTTTGTGCGCGAACACATGACAGCTGTGGACTCGCGACATAGCGTACAGTTTTATGGAATCAATTACTTTGGTCAAAATCAAAATTTTTAGACAAACGGATCTTCGTTGGATTCTTGATTCTTTTTGAGCCCGCACGTGGTTTCATTCACGTCACCTACTTACGACTGAAAATTGGACTTCTTTGCTTGACTTGCCACTTCTTCTTATCTCACTCGCTGTAGGTTATATCACCTAATGAGCCCTAGTGTTCTCAATTGCACCTGACGGCCTCTGACGTGGAACTGTGACAACGACCGTTCTTTCTTTCTTTCTTTACATGCCCTCCCAGGCACGGGGGTGTAACACCGACAGCTTCCAAATATCGGGCTGCCATGTGAAAGTTTTTAAAACCCACAAAGCAATTTCGGCCCCAATCGAATAGAATCCGAGACCTCGAGCACAGCACGCCATGTCGTCAATGAGCGCGTAACATTGAAAAATAATCAAGTAAATTAGGTGAGGATTTTCAAAATAAAACAACAACATACCTAACCGGCACCAGCTGTTTATAATGCCACACAACATACAAAAATACACTTTGCATTATAACATAAATGAAAGCTAACAAAAACAGTACAAAAGACGCGAATATATCCGTATTAGTTCCTCTCCCCGGCGTATGATCGAAACAGTATAGGTCGAAACATGAACAATATATCACGTAAAACAATGACGTCATCAGAGCTATAACCATGGTTGCTATAGTGAATCCTATGAACAATTCCATTCCACAGTCCTTCTTTGATAAAACGACGGCTAAGACAGAGATACTGATCATACAAGTTATCCACATTATACTACTCATTATAATTATAACGTTTGCGTAGTGGGCCTCTTGTCGCAGCAACCTTGAGAAATTCCTTGTGTGTTCTGAAGACAATATAATATTTATCATCATCATTATCATCAACAGCGAAGAGCTCGTGGCTAAGTCAAAGCCGCGCGAATCGGTCGATCATAAGTTTGAGCAACGCTTGGCGCGGTCGGTCCGTGGGTGACCATCTTGTCAAAACGAGTTCTTCCGTGTTTCGGTATATAGCACCGATAAAAACTGGCGAAGGTTCCCGGCTGTCATTTGAACATCTTTGGCAGTCATTACCGGTAGTCAGTAGCCTGAAGACTAACAACCAGTCTTACCAAGGGATATCAGGTTGCACGGATAACTAAGTTGATCTTATAGGCAGTCGCTCCATGTAGCACACTGGTACTCTAGCTACATTCGCTTAGACTGGAAGCCGACTCCAAGAGTTGGGAAAAGGCTAGGCAGATGATGAGTTATAAAGTCTTATTTACCTTCAAAACCTACATTCCTCATTAAAGTATCTAAGGGACCGAGTACAAAAGATGAAAGTGCGAAAAACACACATATGAACACAGTGAAAACACGCCAGTATTCAAAATCAAATTTTTGACACATTTTTATTCAGTTTTTGAGAAATTTTATTAAGCAAAAATTTTTGTAAATAGTGTAAAAATAATTTTGAAGTGTCGAAAGTTTTGACACTGAAGTTTTTTTTGGTTTTTCTCAATTTTTGGTACGAGGTATTTTAATCTCACTAATATTGTAAACGTAAACTTATGTTTGTTCCTCTTTCACGTAAAACAAATAATAAAATAGGTTATTTGCATAAACTATATTATTATTTTATAGGTTATCAGGTTATTTGCTTATTGAAACTTGCCTTTAATTAAGCATATACATCAGAATATCATATAGGCTACTTCTTATCCGAGTGAGGGAAGTAATTTCAACGAGAAACGGGTCCAACCGCTTGCTAAAGCTAGTATCTTTATATCATGCGATTTTGATTTTAACACTCAAAATGGTGACTTTTATTATGTAAGCTACTAGCTTCTGCCAGCGGCTTCGCCCGCTTCCCGAGGGAACTATTTCTCGTACCCCGATAAAAAGTAGCTTATTGTTCCTCAGGGTCTATTCTACCTCTGTACCTAATTTCATCAAAATCGGATCACTGGTTTAGGCGTGAAAGCGTAACAGACAGACAGACAGAGTTACTTTTTAGGGTTCCGTACCCAAAGGGTAAAAACGGAACCCTATTACTAAGACTTCGTTGTCTGTCTGTCTGTCTGTCTGCACGCTGTATCTCATTAACCGTGATAGCTAGAAAGCTGAAATTTTCACAAATGATGTATTTTCGTTGCCGCTATAACAACAAATACTAAAAATTAAAAAAAGTTATAATATATTAAGGGGGGTTCCCATACAATAAATTATAAAGACAATTTGCAATTTGAATACAACGCCATCTGTTACTCAAGCGTGGAACTACAGCTTGGTACGGAACCCTTCGCGCATGAGTCCAACTCGCACTTGGCCGGTTTTTATAATATTAGCAGGGTTAAGCCACATTTTCTTTAAATCCTTGTCGGCCAGCCCTTACAGTAAACATCTATAATACTCTAACGGCCGTTCCCAATAACCTATCTAACTCTGGATTTGCTTACCAGAGATATAAATTTGACATAACTTGTATGGGGCTAATGTCAAAATCCTATCACTAGTAAGCAAATCCTGAGATAGACAGAATA
>NWSH02000087.1:364188-381565 GCA_002382865.2 Heliothis virescens
TCTCCTGAAAAATCGTGTTTTGTCCCTTACATTAATTGATACTTCTGGTATCGATATATAACTTTATATGTATACTTAATATTATAAAGCTAAAGTTAGTATGTTTGTTTGAAGGCGGTAATCTTAGGGAGTATTGGTCCGATTTGGAAAAATCTTTCAGTGTTAGATAGCCAATTTATTGATGAAGGCTATAGGCTACTTTTTATCCGGGTGCGTGGAGTAGTTCCCACGGGATATGGGTGTAATATTACTGGGATGAAAAAAAAACGTTAAGCTGGGATTTGTTAAAGATTTGATTTATCTCGTCTGCATTTAAACAAACAGTCATTATCAAAATAATTTAATAGCCATTTACCTAATTACACCGTTTTAAGTTACGTAATCATTTTGTCACATACAAAGTTTATTATTCTTTGTTACAAACGCACTATAATTTGTCTAACTTATATTTATTTTTATAAGAAACAAAACCATTATGTCTATTCAATTCAACATCCTTAGGAAAAAATATCACTTACAATTTTATACTCCACAAATCTTCCAATACTAAAACATCGATACTCATCCCATCACTATTTCGGCCCCCTTCATACGCCATGCATTCCTGTACGCACACATTGACAGATTTGCGCGTGTGTGCGTCACTTTAGAGGGGACCGTTAGCAAATTATTTATTATGCCTACCTTATCCGGTAGATTATAGAATATGGTACAAGGATAATATGGTATAACTAGCTGACTAGCTTTTGCTAGCAGTTTCACTCGCGTCCCATGGGTACTACTCCACGAAATGCTATAGTCATCATCATTATCCGTCTAGCCTAACCTAACTATGTTGGGGTCGGATTCCAGTCAGATAAGATGCAGTGGAGTACCAGTGTGCCACATGGAGCGACTGCCTGTCTAACCTTCTCAACCCAGTTAATTTCACAACCTGATACCCAATGGTACTTGACACTGAAATAAAAAAAATATATATTTACTAGTTTCCGCCAGCAGTTTCATCCGCTTTCCCGTGGGAATTACTGCGCGCACCCGGATAAAAAGTAGCCTATAGCCTTCCTCGATAAATGGGTTATCTAACACTGAAAGAATTTTTCAAATCGGACCAGTAGTTCCAGAGATTAGCGCGTTCAAACAAACAAACTCTTCAGCTTTATAATGTTATAAGTATAGATTGACACAAGACCAAACATGAACTATTAATTAATAAGATAACAAAAATATCAATTTAAAAAAATGGTTGTCCCAAATAGACTCCATTTCAGCATTTATTTCAGACACGTGGTGCCTCACGCTGGTTTTCAACTGGGCCTACGAGGAGTTGCGGGTGTCAATCAGTTTGAAATAATTTAATGTTATTTAAAATGTTGAGTCTTTAGATTATCACATTTACCACTGTTATAATAAATTCATCAACAAAATTATGTCCAAAACTAAATGCAAACCATTAGCAAAACTCAAAAAAAAACATTAAAACGTTCGCGTTGAAAAGTTCTCGCAAAAATGTCTTAAGCATAATAAAAAACGCCCTCTGTAAATTACTCTATGGCACAAAGGAGAGGCCCTTTTGAAACGAAGCAAGGTAAATGAAAAAATACAGCAGATTAAACGATAAACACATTGTGAAAAAAAAAATAGGCAGAAAAAATGCCTTTGACAAAATATTTTTATTATGACCGTTGTTGCCTATCTGTTTTTTAACGTACTTTTTAATCTTTGGCCGATGATTGATACGTTCTGATGTGATTTTAATGATATTTTTGCTTTGGGATGGGTTATTTTCAAATTGAAATGTATTGAATATGTTTGACGCCATATCTATTTTGTTGTACTAAATATCCAGGCTGATTGTCGGCCATAGCGGCTGTTCTCTTTAAGATCAGCCAGCAGGACATATTATAGTGCACGCACATTAGCACTGACACAGATGCACTCCCTATTCCCTCACTCTCATAGCGCGATGTAACGACAATCCGACACCACCGGAGAGAAATTAAGCGCAGGACCGACGTTAACGTGCTCGCTGATGCACGGGTGTGTCAATCACCAACTTTCAGACTCCGGCCTTATAAAAAATATGACCCTATTTTTTATAGGTCATAAACAGTATGTACCTACCTACAAAGCGATTATAAAAAGTAGAAAAAAAATTATGTTTAATACTAAAGATTAATATTTATTATCCACCCCTAATAATATTAGTCTTATAGTGTAAAAAGGCCACCTTGCCATTTCCAAAATGGCGTCAACCCCATAAAGAGATCCGCCATTGTTAGTAGGTGACATTCAAATGTCAGATTTATAGGTTATGTTATCCCCTTAAGAAATTGTGATTTAGTTTATAAGTTCCGCGCTATTTATATTATAAATATAAGTTTATAACTCATAAAGCATTATCATAATAATAAAAAGATCTAAACAGTTCAAAATGTAATTTGTGGTACCTATAGCAAAATTTTGAAAATAAAAAAGAATAATTATGTCTAATTAAAACGGTACACGTCAGAGGCCGTCAGTCGGATTTGAGAAAACTCTGACACTAGGGCTTGTTAGTTGATTAAACCTGCAGCGAGTGAGATACGAAGAAAAATATCAAAAAGGTTAATAGAACCTAGTTAAACTGGTCCAATATCTTGCTATTCTATCTCCAATGACACAAATATCAACAGCATAGTCCAAAACAATCAATGCGGCTTCCAAACCGAAATTATTCCTCCAAATTGCCCGCCAAACATTTTTCCCTACAATAAATCAACGCTGCATTCTTCGTACAAAGCTATTCGCGCTATCCCCCGCTAGATGGCGCTGTACACAAATTCTGCTGCCAACTATTCTGAATAGCATAGTTTGCGTTGCCGTTTAGGCGAAAACTTTCAAATTATGCTATAATAATGTCTATAGATGTTTTAGACGTCTAAGTTTGTAAGTTTGGCAACAGTTGATTAAAGTTTCCTTTGGTGCTTAAGCCATTTTGTTGGCGGGAATTGTGGTTGAGGTTAGATAGCAAAAATCGGATTTGTGGCGTCATGTTTTTGTCAAATGCTGTGGTTTTGAAGTTCTGTTGGTTTTGGAATATTGTAGGATATTTCTGTAAGTGATTTCACTTGTAATTTTAAGTTTTCGCCAATAGAATATTAATAAAATGATTTTATTTATGTATTTTGTACGTGACTAATGGGTGCAAAAAAAGCTTTGGAAAGACTTTCAATATTGAAAGTGTATTTTTTCAAAACATACGATTTAAACATTTAAGGCCAGTTTCAGAGGTTTCAGATAAAAAATTGTCAATAGGTATCTGACTGATAAAGGCAATAGAAACTTTTCTAATTTTTATCTGAAACCTCTAGAACTTTTTCTGAAACATCTGAGACTGTACTTCAAAATATTTTTATTAAATTTGTTAGAATATTACACTCCTTATCAAAAGATTAAAGCAAAATTTGTGCTCTTACGTTCACAGAAAGAGTGAATTCGGTACAAATATTACTTAGAAAAAGAATAAACAAATTCCGTTACAGCAAAACTACATGTTTTAACGGTCTACAAATAAAAATAAATAAATAAAAATTCCTCAATAAAAAAATGTGTTCATACACTAAACATAATATTCAGTAAAAATATTACTTAGAAAAGAATACAAATTCCATTAGAACAAAAACGACACTTTTTACTGCCCACAAACAAAAAAATCTAAACAAAAATATTCCTATTAAAAAATAGAACCAAAAATCAACCAAAAAGCAACGGAACGTCTACTAATGACATTTGCGCGTCGAATGTCAAATTTCCCGCCAAAACCGATGTGAACTGTCAATCGTCCATGTTCAAAGGTAATCTAGCGAGCCCATTTTGAAATAGCGCTTTTTTCGATAATATTCTTCTAAAACGATATCTTTTTTTTGTAGATTCTTCGCGTTGAATAATGATGGTTTTATGATTTCGTGGTATAGCAGTTTTTTAAACACATTAGAATTGTGTAATAGCTGCCTATTTTAGTAGATCCCCGTTATTAAAATATATGATAATGAAAACCTGCTAACATTAAGCTACATTTTATTCACGATTACAGAAATAAAAACTATCCTTTTCAATAAAAAATGATAAATACTCAGTATTTTCTTTTAACTGTAAAAAATAAAATATAAAATGAAAAATACCTAAGCAAACTAGAATTTAATATACCGCCATCTATTGTGGAATAGCAAAAACATTTCATACATTCTCTTGAATGCATTATCTGTTTACAGACGGATAACTCCGCTTGCAAATGCATACCGCTAAAGATTACAAGAATAAGCGTTTAGATGTTATTTACATCTCAGCGAACACGCTTGCCTATTTTAAAATACTAGGAAATGAAAAATGATAGCAGACAAATGTTAGAAAATAACAAAAAAAGTACTTGGAGGCGCCGGGTATCGATCCCGGTACCTCTCGCATGCTAAGCGAGCGCTCTACCATCTGAGCTACGCCCCCTGATGGTCTCACAGTCGAAATAGCTGAGCAATACCAGATTAGTACAACTTCTGTGATCTATTAGTTTTGAAAAACCTTGTGATTATATTCTTAGAAATTCGAGGTTCACCGGTATAAGAGGGAAACCAGCTAGTATAAACTAATTAAACATTCAAAATGTGACACAAAAAAAAAATAACTCAATTTAAACATGAAATAAAAATAAAAAATCTACTTGTTCACACAAAAAAAATCACCCCCTTCCGAAGTCCAGTCGAACTTTCCAATTCCGCCCCTAAAAAGTTAAACGTCCATTCTAAAATTTCAATCGACAGCTCTCAGCAAAGTAATACAAAACTACCAATTATTACCTACAGGTACAAAATTACGTCAACACGAAACTCCTTGAAAATTCTCAGTTATTAATTAAAGTTTCGACAAAATGTCCCCTAATTGGTGGGGAAATACCCCCATTTTCTCTTTAAAATGGAAAAAAAACCGGTTTGCGCTGGTTTGAGGCGGTCATTAAGCGGTTTGAACCGGTTTCAACTGGTTTTAGATTAGTAAGTACAGTTTGGAGTTTAGGCCTTTTGTTATAACCTGGACCTGGGGTTGACTGTTTTTTTTAAATATTATTTTTACTTGAGACACGAAACTTGATCGGTTATCTATAGGTACCAATAAAGCTGAAGAGTTTGTTTGTTTGAATGGACTGCTGGTCCGATTTGAAAAATTCTTTCAGTGTTAGATAGATTAGATAGATATTTAGGAAGGCTATTGGCTACTTTTTATCTGGGTGCGTGAATTAGTTGTCACGGGATGTGGGTGTGTCACTGTGGATGGTAGCTATTAATAATTATTATAACTTAAAGAGTCTGAAAACTGTGGTTACTGGAAGACAGTTAGTTCTTTATATGTATGTTAAGATTTTAAAAATTCTTACCCAAAGGGGGTAAAAGCGTGTTTTCCGAAAGACAACTATAGCCAATGTGAATTAAGTGTTGTACACAACACTAAATTGCTTTTGATAAATTGGCATTCAGACAATTCAACAACATATTTCTAATCTAATGGTCTTAAAGAATGTTACTTGTGAGATGACGGCAGATAGAAGAGTATGGAAGAAGAAAACATGCTGCGCTGACCACAAATAAATTGGGATAAGGGCAGGAATATGATGATGATAATTTTAAAGATAGGTACATTAATTAAACTAAATTATGTACCTGTTTGATAGTGGTTTTATGCAATACTAGCTTCTGCCAGCGGCTTCGCTCGCGTAAAACTTAAAACCCCGTATTTTCCCGTTCCCGTGGGAATTTCAGGAAATCCTTTCTTATCTCGCGTCTCCTTAAGAAGTACCTCTGTGTAAAATTTCAGCTTTATAGGTTCACGGGTTTGGGCCCTGCGCTGATGAGTCAGTGAATGAGTCGGGACTTTGACTTTTATATGTATAAAAGAATAAAAAAAAAACACAGCCAACTTAAAAACTAACGTAAATACCTACTTAAGCTAGAAAACACATCAATGTTGATACTTTAAAGCCAGCAAAATTGAAATTACCAGTGCCCCAACATCAAAGTACCATTGAGAGCCGGTTCAAACCGGTCTGAAGCGGTTTAAGCCGGTTATAACAGGTTTCCACTGACCGCAACCGGGTAGGTTGTCCATGCGTTTTTATGAATTCAGGATGTTTACATGTGGTCATTTTAAATGTTAGGGGTATAAAGATAATGGGGTTTAGGGGTGGGAATTGGGTAAATAAAGGGGTGGATACGGATGTGGGGAGATTTTGAAGGTTTTTGCGATTGTGCGGGAAACGTAATTGTACTGAAGTGTTTAAACGTTGTTTTTTTTATACTAGTAGTATTTTTTAAGGTGAATATTTGTGGTGGTGTTTATGATAGGGAATTTTGAATTAATGGAAATAATCATTGCACGTTGTTTAAAAGAAATTGTTCAACTTTAATACGTGGGTTAAAAATGAGCGACCTATTCATTTATATTCCTCACATATTCATTACTTTTTCGTATTCATGTATTTGAGTTTGTGTAATTAATTTTATTTTAAATATTTCATATTTAAAATACATTTTCCTGTACATATTTACAGAAGGAGTATTTTGATGCCTTTTTTAATTTTTATTTTATGTGTATTTCATACAAAAATACCATAATTATTATTTACACTCTTTGGAACATAAAAAATTACACGGCAATACAATTTTTTTTAATATTTTGAAATTTAAAACCATACATTTTTTAAATCTTTCTTTCTTTTAAATACCATCCAAAAACAAAACACAATCGCTACCACACATAACAAAATATCATCAAACCCAGGAAATATCCCCTACGTTAAAATATTACGCACCCCCTACTATAAAGCTAAGCTCACACTCCCTTTCTGCTTTCAGAATTTGCGCACGAGATCATCATATTATGCCGTGGTGAGTCCTATTTTTTATTCATTATGGGTTTTTCACTGAAAAATGCATGTATAACATACGAAGGATTATTTAGGCTAATATTATAAAGCTGAAGAGTTTGTTTGTTTGTTTGAATGAGCTAATCTTAAGAGCTATTGGACAGATTTGAAAATTATTTCACTGTTAGATAGCTACACTGTGTGACAAATTTAATTCAGTGTTAGAAAGCCCATTTATCGTGGAAGGCTATCTGTATACGTGAAGTAAGTAGTTTCCACGAGACGCAGGTGAAACCGCGGGAAATAGTATATCATATTACCTATTATACCCACTAATATTAAAAAGCTGAAGAGTATTTTTGTTGACCGAGCTAATCCGGGTTGATAATTTATTTCAATATTAGTTAGCCAACTCGTATTTACCGAGGAAGGCAACTAAGTATGTCTAGGCATTATACAATATGGAGAAATAATTGTACCCGGGGATAGTTTAGCTTCCCAACAGTGAAAGAATTTTCCAAATCGGTTCAGTAGTTTCGGCACTTTCAGGCCCACAAACAAACAAACATACAAAAAAATCCTCTTTATTATATCAGTATAAATTGAAGAGGTTTGACACGTTAACTTATTTTAATTAACACGGAATTCGTCGAATGGTTTTTCGAGATTTTTTTATACATTGAATTGGAGTATGTTTTTTTCATTGTATACGGGCTTCAGTGCACTGAAATAAAAGCCGAAAAACACTGTTTGTTTGTCTGTTTATTCACAAATACTATTGAAAACAACGTCACAAATAAATATAGGGAAATTCTTTGTATGTAACTATGGAAATGGTTGAGGGAATATTGAAAATTTCCGGAAAAACAATGTAAATCAAATTTTATATGAATTGTCAAAAAGTCGTGGTGGCCTAGTGGGTAAAGCACCAACCTCTCAAGTACGAGTGTGTGGGTTCGACTCCAGGTCAGGCAAGTAC
Organism: Heliothis virescens; assembly: GCA_002382865.2. Classification (NCBI taxonomy): domain Eukaryota; kingdom Metazoa; phylum Arthropoda; class Insecta; order Lepidoptera; family Noctuidae; genus Heliothis; species Heliothis virescens. Next base: position 372,054 of record NWSH02000087.1, read on the forward strand.
CAATGCAACTTTTCTAGTTTTTGTATGTACTTTCTACGCAATATCTTAGAACCAATGGCTTGATTTAAGGTGAAGGAAAATTCGAAGGAAACTGGACTATAAAGTTCTGAAATCCCCAACCTGTTGAGCAGCGGGGCGTGATTAACGCTCAATCCTCCTCTGTGTGAGAGGAGGCCGCAGCACAGCAGTGGGACGATACAAAGGCTGATGATGATGAATTAATAACTTGGGCAAGGCAATAGGTTTAGTTAATTATGGGTTTATGTACTAGGTCTTGAGTAAACAACTGCTAAGTCGATCGATCATAAGGTTAAGCAACGCTTGGCGCGGTCCGTGGGTGACCATCTTGTCATGACGAGTTCGTCCGTGTTTCAGTAGGCACGTTAAATAGATCCCGGCTGTTATTTGAACGTCTTTGGCTGTCGTTACGGGTAGTCAGAAGCCAGAAAGTCTGACAACCAGTCTTAGTAAGGGATATCGGGTTGCCCAAGTAACTGGGTTGAAGAGATCAGCCATGCGATTCTCTAACTGACACATCATAGATGACAACAACGATGACCAAACAAATGACAAGCTTTTAGGTTTGAAGGATGAAATCGAAGGCGAAGTCGTCGTTGTCGTCGAAGGCGAGGATGATTTTTCATACATTTGGAACCATATTTTAGTTCTATGTCGCGCCGTCAACATCGTTGAAGCGCTGCGATCGCGCACTTATAGATGTTGCAACGATGATTTCTTGGTTGTAAAGATGTTTGGCGTTAGAGAATCACCCCCCTGATAGGCAGTGGCTCCATGTGGCACACTGGTACTCAGCTGCATCCAGTTAGACTGGAAGCCGACCCCAACATAGTTGAGAAAAAGGCTAGGCAGATGATTCTAAAGTTACATAAACACAACATAAACCTAAGGTATTGCCATTTAAAATATTTATCTTTCTACATTTTGCTAACTGGCAACATTGAGCCCGTTATGACGTCATATCCTCTATTTAGCGACAGAGCCTTATCTTGTGGTTTCCGTACCCTCTAAAACAAGGGTTTGGGAATATTTTATTATAATGTTTCGTACATTTAATTAAGATAAATATAATTCTTACTTAAAATTATAAAGGTGGAGTGTGTTAGTTTGAACGCGATAATCTCAGGAACTACTGGTCCGATTTGAAAAATTCTTTCAGTGTTAGATAGCACGTGTATTATTCTGATATATTACTGCCAAATTCCATTAAAATTCATTTTCATTATCATTTAAAACATGTGAAACCGCAAATTATAACTTTTGTTATTCATTAGTATGAAAAACAAAGTCATTTTTTGCTGCCGATTTTTTTTGTATTTTGGCTAATTACAGGTAATAGATACGTTCATTTTTCATAGATAATGGTACGAAACCCTTTGTGCGCGAGTCCAACTCGCACTTGGCCGGTTTTTAACCAGATGCACGAAATAGTCGCCTGCTAGTTATAACAAAAACAAGCGTGTACTATAATTGTATTTAGATCAATTATAATAACTCTGTCATAATAATTAATTATTGTACCTACGTTATCAATATAATATTTACTATCTCACGCATACAGATAGACTTTTGTGAAACATTTCGTCACAATATGTCAATGTGTGATAAGAGATATATTTATTGTCACAAGGCATAGTGGTTGTCAAAGTTTTATTTGAAATATTTATCGAAATTAACAAAAAAAAATTTGTAATTGGAGTGTAAGGAAATTAATTAAAAAAATCTAGTTGAAACCTAAAACCATTATCTAGCCCAAATACAAACATTTTATAAACCGCAAATAATAACTTTGTTTTTCATACAAATATATGAATTACAAATTTATAATTTGAGGTTTCATACCTTTTTAAATTTTTAGAATTTGTTGTTATAGCGGCAATAGAAATACATCATTTTTTTCTAGCTAGCACGGTTACTGAGATACAGCGTGGAGACCGACAAACAGACAGACAAAAAAGTCTTAGTAAAAGGGACCAGGGACTAGCTAGTATGTATGTTTAATGGAATCGCTTAAATAAATATCAATAAAAACATATGCAATTGACCTTTACGATAATAAGGGTCGGCGTAACAAAATTTTATGTATATAGGTAATAGATATAAAAATGGAGTACATTACTGTTTCCCTCCCTTTTTCATTACAGTTGAGAAAGAGAGAGAGAGAAAATAAGAGTGTTTTCATTTTATTGATCTACTAGCTTCTGCCTGTGGTTTTACCCGCGTTCTGGAGAAACTACTTTGCGTATCTAGATAAAAAGTGGCGTATAGTCTTCCTTGATAAATGGGCTATCTTACACTGAAAGAATTTTTCAAATCAAACCAGTAGTTTCTAAGATAAACGCGTTCAAATAAACACGTAAATTTAACTTTTTAGAAAACAAGCTTCCGCTAGAGATTTCACCTTTTTTCCGAGGTAATTACTTCAATTACCCGGATAAAAAGTAGTCTATATGTTGCTCTGATATATAAGCTATATTATTTCCAAGTTTCATCAAGATCCGTTCAGTAGTTTTTGCGTGAAAGAGTCACAAACTAAAAAACATACTTTCGCATTTATAACATTATGTAGTAGAATAATCTTAGCAGATATTTTTTTACTAAATTAAAAAATAAAGAAGAATATCTACCACAGTTTTACTTTTACAAAAATATTTTTATAACTTCAATATCCTTAAGATATTACACGGTAAAAATATTTTGTTTTTTCCTGTGTTTTAATGAAAAACACCCACTGTGCTTATTAATCTTAAAATTTGTTAAAAAACCGGCCAAGTGCGAGTTGGACTCGCGCGCGAAGGGTTCCGTACCAAGCTGTAGTTCCACGCTTGAGTAACAGATGGCGTTGTATTCAAATTGCACTGTCTTTATAATTTATTGTATGGGGACCCCCTTAATATATAACTTTTTTAAATTTTTAGTATTTGTTGTTATAGCGGCAACAAAAATACATCATTTGTGAAAATTTCAGCTTTCTAGCTATCACGGTTAATGAGATACAGCGTGGAGACAGACAGACAGACAGACAGACAGACAACGTAGTCTTAGTAATAGGGTTCCGTTTTTACCCTTTGGGTAAGGAACCCTAAAAAACGGCTTCTGGTTTAATTTTTAGATAAGGATTATCCTAGATCTTTTTATTGAGCTGTTTTTTGAGATTATTAAGTATAACAAACAGTTTTTTTTTAATTAACTAATTCTACGTTGTTTTTTTGTTTATTAATGTTTTAATGAAACATTATGTAAAAAATAGGAGTTTAAAAAAAACAGTTAAGTATTAAAGACTTTTTTAAACTTACTTCATTATTATAGATGCCTTCGTAATTAATATATTGTTTCAGAGAACGTAAAATAGGTTTTCAGGATACATTATCTACACGTAGATGAAATTCGTATTCAATGATTTATTGTCTTATAGACGTTTCTCTAATTAGATATTTATTTTTTTAAGAAATAAACATACTGGTGATACATTACTAGTAAAAAAATATGAGAAAACATATTGTAAATATGATTATTTACAATCCTATACCTCTTAGTATAAGTTATAAATACATAGGAAGTTTAAAGACATAGCAATAATAATAAAAAAAAGTTTTTTTTTTTATTCTAATGACATATACCTATTGATGTGAATTACCTACTTTAAAATGCAATCATTGACCAATGACATTCAAATGTTTATTTAAAAAAAAAACAAATCTTCAAAATTCAATACAGTCACAGAATTTTTGACAGTGACGTTGTATGCATACCTCAATCCATGACGTCATCATTATGACGTCACAAGCATACATTATGCCTTATTAGAGACTCTGAACACATTTGCAGAGAGACAAAGTGCGGCGTTAAAAGATCATGCTATGGTATGTAGGTCGGGTTAGGCTTTATTGGTGAGCGGAGCGGGTAGCGGGTGTTATCCGCTCTAAAGGCTGACATTTCAGTCATTGGCAATATTTTTACCACGTGTTTATTTCATGATTGATTATCATTTAGCACGAAAAGAATCTCAAAATTTTCGAAAAATGTCGCTCAAACAAATCATCATAAAACTACTTTCGTTACCGGATGATAGCGATGCGGAGGAATACTTTGACGCATAATGTAAATATTTGTAATATATTGTTTGTTTTTTGTTTATTATTTCAGTTGTAAGTTTTTTATTTATACTTAGAAATTACATAGTATTAATTTATAAAATGTAAAGTTAAAATATGTGGTTATAAATAAAAGCTTGCATTACGTTAATATATCATAAAAATCCACAACAATACATAATATAAAAAAAAAATTTAGAAGTTATATAGCCAAGCCAGTGTGCGGCTTCTTTTCAAAGTCAGGCGAGTGTCAAGTGTATTTTCTCAGTTACATGTGCTTTTTAATTTTCTCTTGAATACAATAACTGACTACACTTGGACACATTGAAGGAAAATATCTTGAGGAAACTTGGGAAAGTCTAAAATTAACAGTCCGTCTTAAGCAAGCGTGGTGATTAACGCTCATTCCTTTCAGAAAAAGAGTTTTTTTTAATTGCGTGACGCAGCTTCCACGGAATGAGTACGTAACCGCTTACAGAGGTCAGTTTCTTATAAAATCGCTACTCGCTCCTCTTATGACCATACCCCCACCCTACTTTACGGCCCAAGAGCATAATTACGAGGCAGCTTTTTCAGCAAACATTGTATTTGCTTTACGTTGTCCTACGTGTGTTGCTAGACGGAAATATTGCTTTTTTAATGTAATTTAATGGCTTAGAGATGGGAAACTGTAGTGCTGGGAAATGTTTGAGTGAAAATAACGGTTTTTGTAACTGCTTTTTTTTACGTTTTTATTTTTTTAGATAATATAGTATTTTTTTTTGTTTTTATTGGGTTTTTGTGTTTTGGAGTATGTTATTTAATGTTTTAGAATGAATTATCCTACTAATAGTAAAAACCGGCCAAGTGCGAGTCGGACTCGCGCACGAAGGGTTCCGTTCCATTATCTATGAAAAATAGACGTACCTACTACCTTCAATTAGCCAAAACACGAACATTTCTCGACAACAAAAAATAAGTTTGTTTTTCATACAAATATATGAATAACAAAGTTATAATTTGCAGTTACTGAAAAAGTGCTATAACTCAAAAACTACTGACTGTATTTCGTTCAAACCAATTTTGGTTGATAGTTTTTATTAAGGTTTATAATATATATTTTTTTTGAATTTTTCACTTTGGTAGTTTAGAAATTACAGGGGGGGGGACACACATTTTAGCACTTTGAAAGTGTCTTACTCTGAAATGATTGACTTTGAGAAAAAATGGTTTTAGAAACCTCAATCTCATTTTTAAAGACCTATCTATAGACACCCCACAAGTGTAGGTTAGACGAAAAAGAAAACTTTTTGTTTTAGTTCCATGTATGGGGAGCCCCCTTCTAATATTATTATTTTTTTATTTTTGTATAAAAATCGTAAAGCGGTTAACATAATCCATCTACCTACCGAGTTTGAATGGTGTAGTCTTAATAGTTTCGGAATAAACTGGCTGTGACATACGGACAGACAGACAGACAGACAGACAGACAGACAGAACGAATCTATAAGGGTTCCGTTTTTTGCCATTCGGCTACGGAACCCTAAAAATGGGAAAGTTTGTAGGTATGTGTCTTTGTTTGTTATTCCTTCGCGCAAAAACTACTGGACAGATTTTTATGAAACTTGGCAGTAATATAGCCTATATATCAGAATAACATACGGGCTTATAACTTTCTCGGAAAGTGGGTGAAACCGCTGACGGAAGCTAGAACAATATAAGTTCTCACACAAATATTCCTGAACAAATTCATAAAAAACCATTTTAAAAAAAAAAACCGGCCAAGCGCTATAACTAGCCAAAATATAAAAATTGTTGAGCAGCAAAAAAATCTTTGTTTTTTATACAAATATACGAATAACAAAGTTATAATTTGCGGTTTCACACGTAACTTGTATGGGGACACCCCTTAATCTTTTATTTTATTTTAGTATTTGTTGTTATAGCGGCCACATAACACATAGAAATACATCATTTGTGAAAATTTCGACGTTCTAGCTATCGCGGTTCATGAGGTACAGCTTGGAGACAGACAGACAGACAACGGAGTCTAAGTAAAAGGGCCCCGTTTTACCCTTTGGGTACTGAACCCTAAAAATGGTAACATAAGAAACAAAAACAAATGACTTAATCATAATTCCACAATATTTTTATTCATTTAAACAGCCTTTCGTAAAACGGGAAACCCTATAAATTTCTATGTTTCGCAAAAAAACTCAAAACTCATTCTTTTAAAAGTTTTTTTTCAACCCCATTGACTCAAACCTATTATTTCAGTGTTGCTTTCAAACCGCAGAAAAAAACGCCTAGTCTAAGTTCAAAGTTTCTTACACAGGAAGACACTCAACTGTTTCTTAAAAACAAGGAAAAGGACTTTCAACCGCCTATTGTCTATAAAGAGTTTATTTTTTTTTGTTTTTCAAAGTTTTTTGGTAAACTTATTTTTGAGAAAAAAAAATTTTTTTTGCTTATCTGCCGTTTGTAACTGTTATTAATGTACCTAATTAAAAATGATTCTTTCTTTTTGTTTAAAATATTTTTTTACTGCACATACAAATACATTATTATTAACTATATAATTATGTATAACTAAACGTATACTTATATTTGAAAGAAAAAAACTTTAAACTAATAAAATGCGATAAAAAATTGGTCCTCATCGCAGTCAGTCGGTAATGTACCTTATACAGGCTGGAAGTAATGATAATGATAATCAATAAAATTACTTAATAAGCGAAATATTATTTGAGTACCTACAATCAACTTTTACCATATTTCCATAAGTCTGTCTTTTAAAATAATAAAATAAAATATTCCAATCCAATGTGGTCGTGGTGGCCTAGTGGGTAAAGCACCAACCTCTCAAGTATGAGTGTGTGGGTTCGATTCCAGGTCAGGCAAGTACCAATGCAACTTTTTCTAATTTTTTGTTGTACTTTTCTTAATATATCTTAGACACAATTGGTGATAAAAAGGTGAAGGAAAACAGGACAGAGGAAACCTGGACTATAAGTCTGAAATCGCCAACCCGCATTGAGCAAGCGTGGTGATTAATGCTCAATCCTTCTCCGTGTGAGAGGAGGCCTGTGCCCAGCAGTGGGACGATAAAAGGCTAGTAAAAAAAAAAAAATCCAATCCCATCTTGTTCACCAAACCAAAAATAAAATTTCGTGTCTCAAAAATCGAAATCCACATTTTATACTTCCGCAATATAATACAATACAATTGAAAATAATGTAAAAGGAACTGCCCATTGAAAATCCCGCATAGCAACAGTCACTTCAATATTAAAAACCGGCTAAGTACGAGTCGGATTCACTCACGAAGGCTCCGTACAAAAAAATCACATTTATTGTATGGGTGTTATTTAAAAGTCTTTTGTTTTAATTTTTGTATTTGTTGTAATAAAGCGGTAATAGAAATACATTATTTGTAAAAATTTCAACTCTCTAGCTATAATATTTTACGAAATATACGGCCAGTTTCACAGATAAAACTATCTCACACGTAGTATCATAGAAATGTTTTTAATTTTGACAACTTTTCTATGGCAAGATTCGTCAGATAGCTAACGAAAACTTTGTCTGGAACCTATGAAACTGGCCTGTAACCTAGCGATAGACGGACAGCTGGACAGTCTTAGTAATAGAGTCCCGTTTCATTGTATAAGGAACCCCAAAAAACCACTCTAGGGTCCAGCGTCGGAGCAGCTGCAAAAATCACCCCTTAAGCCGACAAAAGGCAGAAATTTGTACGACATTATACAACAAATACCGGGCGACATAAAAATTTCTCTCTTACCATACATTGAGAAGTTCATTTTTATTAAAATACCCCCGTTTGATGTGTTAAACTTGGTATTTTTAGGTTATGCGACAATTTTCTGTGTGCGCATCAACACTGAAGAATGTTTCCCGCTTAAGAATTTTCGTTTTATGTTAAAAAGTGTGGATTTTGGGGTTGAATTATAATGTTATTTTAACTATAAGTTAACGCCTTCATACTACACATGAATAAATACATAAACGGCCAGTTTCACAGGTATCTGACAGATTATGCCATTATCAAACATTTCTGACTCTATCTACCAGATAGTTATCTAAAACTCTATCTGGAACCTGTGAAACTGGCAGATAGTATCATAAAAGTTAGACTAAAATGGTGTTAACGTGAAAAAATTTTTTTTTGATTTCAATAAATTGGGATATCAGGCTCCATCAATCAATAATACTTCACATTTGGAGGTAAAGTTTGTAATTTCAAACTCACTCAAACTCAAAAATATTTATTTCAAATAGGCCTATAAAAGCTCTTATGAAACTTCAAGCTAGTTGCACGATTAAAGAAGTGGGTCTCATGGAGAAGAACCGGCAAGAAACTCCATGGACACTCTTTCAAAAAACACGTGTTTACAATAGTTTACAATAATTTTGTGACATTATCTCCGTAACTACTGAACCCATATTAACAATTCATTTTACCAACAAATATCATAGACTACATTTTATCCGGCTGCAGGAAGAAGTTCCCTCCACGTGCTTAAAAAAAAATATTTTTGCTAATATATTTACAAGTCCATGGTTACGAAATGCAAGTAAAACCGGGCGCAACAACTAGTATAAAATACGATTTTACTCACAAAATAATAGTAAAGCGTAAATGGCGGCACAGAACTTTAAGAATCTCTGTAATTTGCAAACTATTACGTGATTGGTCGGACGCTACTCGCCGCTTCCATCGTTGCAGCGCTCGAAAATAGAAAGCGCTTTTTTCATCGCTGTTAGTGAAATATTTAAAATGTACCGCTTAAAAATTTTTATACAGTGAGTGTTTCATTATATTTTTCACTAGATTTTAATTATTTTTTCTTTTAAGAGCCTAAAATATNCGAAAATAGAAAGCGCTTTTTTCATCGCTGTTAGTGAAATATTTAAAATGTACCGCTTAAAAATTTTTATACAGTGAGTGTTTCATTATATTTTTCACTAGATTTTAATTATTTTTTCTTTTAAGAGCCTAAAATATTGAAATTAATCACATGCCAAAAAATATGGCTGAACATTGAAGGAACATTTTTAGCTACGACAAAACAGTATTTCTCTAATTTTAAACACTGTTTGACAGTCTTCAAAAGACGACTAAAATCAACAAAATTCAAAAATATAATATCAAAAATTTGTAGCAAAACTAAAAATTGAAATTCACCGCTATCTAAAGCGCTGGATCGCTGCAAACACATACGACACCCTTCGACTATTCCTGATAGTCATTCAGTGCCCCATTCAAATTACATTTCAGTACCATTCCGCGTCCCACAACCGACGGACGTCGCTCCCTCCAAACACAACAAAAAAATGTCATTATTCTTTTGAAAATCAGAACGTTACACCACATTTCGCGCGTGTGTCAGTTTTTGACGTA
>NWSH02000087.1:387583-406710 GCA_002382865.2 Heliothis virescens
TATCAAAATGGCCGCCGTTGAGTGATTTTTTCAAACGCAAATGTGATCGTTTGTGCCCGTTTTGATAGTTTGAAAACGGTGAGTAATGTTTCGAAAATAGTTTTTTATTTTGTTTGTGATTTTTTTAGACTTTAGGATCTGTTACTGGGCGGTTGTTTAATTTTCGTGTAGTATGACTATGCGTTTAAGTAAATTCGGAACATTTCCTTGTTATAGTAATTTAGATTATTAGTGTGACTAATGTTTTTCCTGTTAGTTTTTCTACGTTTTTGTTTTATAATTATTAATTTTAAATACATTCCTACTATTTTTATTGTAAATCAAACTATTTTTGTACGTAAAAAAATTGTTACCAAAGTTTCTGAAGTAATTATTCTGTAGTATAGCTGTTTACCGCGGTTTTACTCGTTTCCTGAGGGAACTACTTCTTATATCAAATTAAAATATAGTCTATGGTACTCACAAATATCATCTATTGGTAGTTTTTTCTTCAAAACCGGTTAAGTAGATTCAGAGATACAACAAGTACAATATCACAAAGCAAATATTCTTTCGATAATTCTATATCTATTTAATATAGTAAAAAGGTAATGTTTTTACTATATTAATTAGATATAGAACTATCTAAAGAATAAGATTTCTATTTCTTTCAGTATTACAGTCACGTGTACTAAAATTAATCAAGTACAGACGACAGCAGGTTAACCTAGTNATTTAATATAGTAAAAAGGTAATGTTTTTACTATATTAATTAGATATAGAACTATCTAAAGAATAAGATTTCTATTTCTTTCAGTATTACAGTCACGTGTACTAAAATTAATCAAGTACAGACGACAGCAGGTTAACCTAGTCGAATCTGTCAAATTTTACCAATCGAACATTAACCTTCCACTATTGTCATAAGGTTGAAAATCTATTGAACTAAGACAGAATGTGATAGGTTGATGCTGTCGTCTGTACGTCTGTTCATTATTTCCCATGAGGCTATAGAAATGAGCTCTAGAAACACCCTGATTGATTGCTCACGTATTTATTACTTAACTTACTGTTTCCCGCGGTTTCAGTCGCGTCCCGAGGGAACTATTCCCTGCACATGGATAAAAAGTGATCATGACAATGTGTAAGGTCTCACTTATATTCATGAGAAATTTTATCGGCATTGGTTGAGCCGTTTTGCCGTTAACTTTGATAAAATTTGTGCATTATGACAGTTTAGTTATAGAAATTCGTGCTTATTTTTCAGAGGTCATATATAAAAAAAAATCTTTCTGAGATTGTTGCCATTTTCAAAAAAAGTTTAATCTATCTTCTTTAACCAAAATTGCGGTATTTTTTATACACATATTTGACATTCTTATATGTATTTTCTTGCAGTAGGATAATGAATTCCAATCTATCAAAATACTAAAAACACTAACGGCTAGTCTCACAGGTTCCAGATAGAATTCTAGATGGCTATCTGGCAGATAACGCCAAAAATATTGCTGTGGCACTATCTCTCAGATAGCTGTTTAGAACCATATCTGAAACCTCTGAAATTATGTTAATACTAACATATAACACCATAATACCAGTATTTTTCATCAAAAGCTCTCTAATCATACTATTTCTTCAAGAACCCAACAAATGTAAGTATAGCAAAAGGTTTAATATGGCTGATTCAACATCTAATTTCTACGAAGGCGCCTATTTGTCGCCTCATGTCTCTCGTCATGCGATATTCAACCCTATGTGATATACGATACTGTATGTATAGTAATACAATCTATATTAACTATTTAAGGTTCACATTCCTTTGAATTAGGAGCGAGTGTTCAATTGTTTTTCTTGTCTGGAATGCCTTTAGTAATGTATCGTTGGTGTTTGTAATTTTGTTGCTATTATTATAATTTAGTTACAAAAAGTTTAATTTTTACTGATTTAAGGGCTTTTCTTGCATTTGGGATAAGGGTAGGAAGATGATAATGTTATGAAAAGGTGTCTATAAGGTAATTTCTTTGCTGACGCTGTCAAAAAGCTTAAATTCTGAATCAATGTAGAGGTATTTACTTCTAAAATATTTTTGTATGGGTTGGCTATACATTTTTCTGTAATATTTTAAGCCACAATCGCTCCACACAATTAAAAAAATAGCCTTTTGGTTTGAGTACATTTTCAAAAGCTATGTTCATGTTATATCCGCATTTAAACTAACTAAATAATAAACTAGACAACCTTATTACATTACCAAAATTGAACATAGTACATCTATCAATCTCATGAACCCCTACAATATTATTATTACCCAAAATTTCGGGATATTCCGTCCAAATTTTGAAGAGAGGGTCACCCCACTGTACTTTTTTAATTTAAGCTCAATAGTATGTAGAATGTTCAAAGCAAGCATTTGTAATATGCTGAAGGAACGATGGCATATCAGCAAATAATAATATCAACCTTATTTGTATAACCATAAGAGTCATATTTGCTTAACATCTGATGGGCTTTAGATTAGTCTTGTAGCGATCAAAATTGAAATTTATTTGTACACAGATAAGGTTTAAAATTGTTTGTAGATAAATATGCGGGTGATGTGTAAAGGGGGTTGCATCATTGATAGAATATTGTGATGTTGTTTAATTAAAGTAATTAATTTATGAATTCTGGGAGTAGAAATGTGTGGGATACAAACTAGCTCACCGAGAGCATGTGTTATTGAGTAAAATAAGTATTTATTTAAGACTCATTTTCTATCATGATAACCATATTTTGGGGTAGCTATCTATTAGCGAAATATAAACTATTCTATTTTATATGCTTTCATCAAGTTTTCATTATAATAAATATTTTTTTTTGTGAAGAAGTTCATGAATTGTGACTGAAAAATCTAATATTTTCTGTTACATAAAACTAGGAAAAATTCTCTCAATAAAAAGCACAAATTCTGTTATAAGACTGATTGCAAAGTTTTAATCTATACTCATATTATAAAGTTAAGAGTTTGTTTGTTTGTTTGAACTCGCTAATCTCAGGAACTACTGGTCCGATTTGAAAAATTATTTCAGTGTTCGATAGCCCATTTATTGAGGGAGGCTATAAGCTACTTTTTATCCGGGTGCGCTGAGTAGTTCCCACGGGACGCGGGTGAAACCGCTGGCAGAAGCTAGTTAAAAATATATGTATTTATCGATATATTTCGCGCCATTTTCCGTCCTATTAACGGTTACAAAAATGGCGGCAACAAACACGTGCAACTAAATTACTATTTAAAAACATTTGTACATAAAGCTAATGAACAAACTAAAGTTTTTAGTCCAATGAAACGTTAATGATTTATAAAAATACCGGCGCACACGCATTGCCTTATCAAGAGGTCGAAGGGCACGGAATTAATAATAAGTATGTATAGTTTGTTATTGAGTACAAACTTAACTAACTAATCATTATAAATTTAATTATTAACTTTAGCATGGTTTAGAAAAATGAAAATATCGAGATGTAACGCATATTTTATAGTTTTTTTTTTTGTTTTATGTAGTTAGGTATAGATGACGATACGAAATTTTGCATTTTGTATCATAAAATGTAGAAATTCAATTGTATTATGTTATGTAATTCAGCCATTTAGCTGTCAAACAGCAGGACACAGGAATGAGCGTTAAGCCATGTATTCACTGAGAAACAATTGTTTATAAACACTGTTTCAGAAACAAAATCTACGTGTTTCTGAAACAAATAATTTTGTTTCAGAAACATATAATTTTGTTTTTGAAAAGAGAGTTACCGAAACATTGTTGCTGTAAACATCTGCGTGATGTTTCAGAAACTGTGTTTATAAACAATTGTTTCCCAGTGAATACATGGCTTTAATCTATACATTTATTAACTAACTGTCGTCATGCGGTTTCTCCCGCATCTTGTGGAAACTACTATCCGCACCCAAATAAAATACAGCATATATTACTTGGGAATAGTCTAGCTTCCCAACAGGGAAAAAATGATTCAAATAGGTCCAGTAGTTTTGGAGCCTTTAGGGTACAAACCAACAAAATATTTCCTCTTTAGTATAGAAATATAGCTAGTAGATACGGATATCTAAATAGTACTAAATTTTCTTAACAAGAAATAGCGTCAAGAATATCACATTTCGAAGTTCAATACCCACTAAAATCAATGGTAAAACAATTTGTTGGCTATCCCGTCGACCCCATAGAATCTGCACATAAGCAATTAAGCCTGTTTCCCATGGTAAGCCCCCATCGCTTTGTGTGACCACGTGCATAGCAGATGTGCGCAAGAGTTTATTTTAGTTACGTCGTGTGGCCATGGGTTTTGGATTTTGGTGGACGCAGTTTTTGAGGCAGTCATTGTGGTAATAATTTGTTTCTAAAATTTGTAAAAAAATTGTTAATTTTTAGACTCAAAGTCGTAAAATTAACAATTTTTTGCTTAGTAAGTGCTAAAACCTTTCATCTACAATGTTACTGGTAATAAATCAATATATTTCCAAGTATGCTCTATTATTAATAAAATCTGCTAGTTTCGTACTTTTCTTTCATTTTACAAAATAAAAAAACAATTGACATTAATAATTCTTTCTATACTGACAAAATCTATTAAAATTAAACATACTATTATTTCTGAATTAACTTGTATTTGAACCAAAAGCAACACAGTTAATTCAATTACATAATTTACAGCTTATCAGTACAAAATGTTTGTAATATGAAATATAACATACATACAGTCAGATAGGCAATTCTCAGTATTAGTACAAGATAAGAGACAGCTGTGTGTGAATCAACGAGTCCATTTTTGTCTAGCTCAGTCATGTGGAGATATGCTTAAAAGTATAACTAGGTTGAATGTGAAGACTACTTATTAGTATTTTAAACCGACTTTTAAAACGGGAGGTTTCTGATTCGCACGTAGCTTTTATTTGGTTTTGATTTGTAGTAAAATATGAGTAAAAGTTTGACTAGCAATTTTGGAGATAAATTACTAATTTGGTTTGCACAAACATCTTTAATCAAATGCATTATTATCGTGGTTAAAAGTGTAATATTTTATTTATTTAATGACAAAAAATATTTAACAAAATCATAAAGTAATGAAAAAAAAATAAAAACACACAGCAAACATTTGCAACACACAATTACCAAAAACATACAAATATTTTTTCTCTAAACCATCCTTTCAAAACTGCCCCTAAACATCTAAATAAACACTATCAACTGCCAAAGTTAAACATAAAAAAAAACGAAAAAAAAATATTGTCCTGTGACCAAAATGATGGTCACCGCACATTTTGTCATGAATCCACAGCTGCCCCCATACATCCGGGTCTATTATAAACTCAACAAAAGGACTATAACCTTCTCTTATTCAAAATCATGGTGAACCTATTCAGTATGTATTGTAGATTTTTTTTGAGTAGCCTTTCCTAACGTCTAGTTGTCGCATAGTCGACTGCTGTGCACGTGGTCTTGGGTTCGATTGAAATCTCTTTGAGGGTTTTAGAGACTTTCACAAAGTAGTCCAAAGTTTGGAAGTTGGTGATTGATACACCCGTGCATCGGTACAATGTCGGTCTAGCGCGTGATCTCTCACCGGTGGTGTCGGATTGTCGTCCCATCGGGTTATGAGAGTGAGGGAATAGGGAGTGCACCTGTGTCACAGCAAATGTGCGTGCACTAGGTATACTATGTCCTGCGCAGCTGGCTGATCTTCTTTTAGAGAACAGCCGGCATGGCCGACAATCAGCTAGGACGCCATTACTATGGCGAGTTTCCCTAAAAAATGTGATGCTATGTCGCGAGTCCACAGCTAGCACGTGTTCGCGCACAAAGGTAGCAGTGTCGCGGACATGTTACAAATGTTCGCGTGCAATGTGTTACTGTTTGCTAGAGCGAGTACACCACGAGATACATTTGTGTACGTCACAGTGCCGCATTCCGGTTATATATATATATATTTATAATTACTTAGAAATGTATAAATACCCCCATGCCCCCCATGTCCCATATTTTTTTTATAGATTAATGGTCAAATTCTTTGAAAACTTTGTATTTTACTCTCATAACTCCTGAATAATAACCCGAAAACAAGCTTAGCTACATTATTTTTCAAAATCTATCCTCCATTAAGCAGACATAATATTTCGAGTGCCGACATCAAACACTTTTGTGCAAAATCATTCACTAAGGGCTTCTACACACTCTAGACTTTTAAACGCAGCGATTTGCTAGTAAAAGAGCTTTAGAAGGAGCACCTTCGTTTGAGTAATACCACACTATGTTTGTGAGTCGATATCATTAGGTAGGTATACCATAAAAAAACGCAAGTTTTTTTGCCTGTAAAAATCTTAAAAAATTGCTCATAAAAAGTGCCCAACAATATCCTTTATTTACACACAATTTCATCTTAATCGCTTCAGCCGTTTCTCCGTGATAGCTTGAAAAGCTAGCAAAGTGACTTTCGCATTTAGAAAACATAGTTAGAATATGGCTATGAAGAATGTTACTTGTGAGATGACGGCAGATAGAAGAGTATGGAAGAAGAAAACATGTTGAGTCTACCGCAAATAATTTAGGATAAGGGCAGGAATATGATGATGAAATTATTAGAAATAAGCGCATTTTTTGACGATTTAATCTAAAGCAGTATTTTGTCTTGTCGTTAGTATGTTTTCACCCTAAATTACTTCAGTTTAAGGGACTTCAATTTATAGTAAGTGGTCCCGATCGATGTATTTTTGAATGACCACGCCCAGGTGTGGTACAAGTCATAAAAGTTTAGCATTTTAATCGCAATGAAATTAGAACTATGAAATCCATTTCTGCTAAGCTTTAACAAAATTCGTTTAGTAGTTCTTGAGTGAGAGAGTAAAAAACATACATAAATATTTACAAAACTTTAGTTTTGTAATATTAAAAGGATAACTCTCTTAAGCTCGTGCTCGTGGCCAGATCAAAGCCGTGCGGACCAATCGATCGTAAGGTTAAGCAACGCTTGGCGCAGTCGGTCCGTGGATGGGTGACCATCTTGTCATAACGAGTTCTTCCGTGTTTCGGAAGGCACGATAAACTGGTACTCGTTATGGGTAGTCAGAAGCCAGTTAATCTGACAACCAGTCTTACCAATGGCTATCGGGTTGCCCGCGACTGGGTTGTGGAGGTCAGACATGTAAAACACTGGTACTCAGCTGCATCCGGTTTGCCAGGAAGCCGACCCCAACATAGATAGGAAAAGGCTAGGCAGATGATGATCATNGTTATGGGTAGTCAGAAGCCAGAAAGTCTGATAACCAGTCATACCGAGGGGTATCGGGTTGTTGTTGTAACTGGGTTGTGGAGGTCAAATAGGCAGTCATTCTATGTAAAACACTGGTTTCCAGCTGCATCCGGTTAGACTGGAAGCCGACCCAAACCTAGTTCGGAAAAAGCTAGGCAGATGATGAATTCTCTTAACTCTGTTTAATTCTGAAAATTTTTGAAAATTGCTTTCAAACAGCAAGTGAGTTGTGATTATAAAATCGCTATATCTTATGTCTAAAACCATGCAGGATCGATAACTGCGTGTTAGGGGAAGATTTTCTAAATAACTAGTTATAAGGATAGTCTTGGTATATCCCTACTAATATTATAAATGCGAAAGTAACTCTGTCTGTCTGTTTGTTACGCTTTCACGCCTAAACCAGTGCCCCAATTTTGATGAAATTTGGTACAGAGATAGAATAGACCCTGAGGAACAACATAGGCTTTTATCCGGGTACGGGAAATAGTTCCCTCGAGAAGCGGGCGAAGCCGCTGGCAGAAGCTAGTTAGAATATTCTCATGGAAGAACTAGTTCTGTACTAAGGATTTGCTTCCTATATCGCATCTTAAAATAGGTGGTAACCACAAGAAGCCGAGTGTGTATAATTTTATCTTTTACTAGCTTCTGCCAGCGGTTCACCCGCGTCCCGTGGGAACTACTCGGCGCTCCCGGATAAAAAGTAGCCTATAGCCTTCCTCGATAAATGGGCTATCTAACACTGAAAGATTTTTGGTAATCGGACCAGTAGTTCTTGAGATTAGCGCGTTCAAATAAACAAACAAACTCTTCAGCTTTATAATATTAGTATAGATGGTTCAGTCTTTTATCAGACAAATAAAACAAACACTAAATAAGTAATTTTAACTCTAATTCTTGTTGTAAAAATTGTTTTAAAACTGCCGATTTTTTAAAGTTTTAGATCAAAAGTTCTTCTTAAATTTTTATGAAAATCAGCACAATCACATTTTACTCTTACACATAAAAACTACTGAACGGATTTCCATAAAACTTGGCTGTGTTATAAATTAAGCATTAAAGTAACACATCAGTATATAGATTCGTATATTTAAAACACAGGAACTTATGAAGACTAAACGCCATTAAATGCTCCTAAACCAATATGGCCGCCGATGACGTCATCCCCATCTGTCATTTAAGTTAATAAAATTCTATAACTGAACATTCCGCTGAAGTTTTTTATACTATTACGTAATGGGACCATGTGTTTGTATGTGTATTTGACCTCGAAAATTACTGGACACATTTTTAGTCCACGGGTTTTTTTCTCTGGATTCGTTAAGGAAAATATGTTTTCCTTGTGTTGTTTGTTAAATGTTTTATTCAGTTTGGTTAATTTATATTTAAATTATTTTGTTTAGAAAATATGATATTAGTTGATCGTTGAAGTTTCAGGTTCATGAGTAAAATATATATTTCTTAAAAGAATTGTTCAAATCTTTTCAGTAAATTCCTCTTTATAATATTAGTATAGAAAACGTCCTATCGGGTTATGAGAGTGAGGCAATAGGGAGTGCACCTCTGTCACAGCAAATGCACTATAATATGTCCTGCGCAACTGACTGATCTCCTTATATGAGAATGGCCGCCATGACCGTTAATCGGCTAGGACACCGTAGAAAAAATCCCATCGCGCTATGAAAGTGAGGGAATAGGGTAGTGCACCTGTGTCACAGCAAATGTGCAGCAACTATAATATATCCTGCGCAGCTGGCTGATCTCCTTATATGAGAACAGCCGCCGTGGCCGACAATCGGCTAGGACGCCGTAGAAAAAATCCCACCGGGTTATGAGAGTGAGGGAATAGGGAGTGCACCTGTGTCACAGCAAATGCTTGTGCACTATAATATGTCCTGCGCAGCTGGCTGATCTCCTTATATGAGAACAGCCGCCGTGGCCGTCAATCGGCTAGGACGCCATTATTATTACAGAAAACGAGCCTAAAATTGAAATAAGTAATATTAATATCAAATAAATGTTATACAATGCTATGTTTGACAGATAAATTGTGGCCTTCGCTCAATGATAAGACTCGCCGATAAAACATGATATGTAGGTACGTAGTATTAGTCAATGTTAGATCTAGCTGTGAATTTAATGTGAAATACTGTCCAAAAATTTATAAAAATGACGAAAAATATAGGCTCCTTACTTATTATGTATACTAATATTATAAAGCTGAAGAGTTCGTTTGTTTGAACGCGCTAACCTCAGAAATTACTGGTCCGATTTGAAAAATTCTTTCAGTGTTAGATAGCCCATTTATCAAGGAAGGCTATAGGCTACTTTTTATCCGGGTGCGCCGAGTAGTTCCCACGGGACGCGGGTGAAACCGCTGGCAGCAAAAACACATAGGAAGTGGCGGGCGTTTTTGGTGCTGTCTCATCTAATTTTGAGGTTCGAAAAGTGCTGTTTTCAGCCTACTTTAAATAAATGCTTTTTATTTTTTTTTAATTTTGCACATTTATGGATACCGGCGGGTAGTCAGAAGCCAGAAAGTCTGACAACCAGTCTTACCAATTGTTCTAATAAAACTAAAACTACAGCTAGTTGTTATAATGATGAACCTATTATTTACCTAATTAACACTTAAAAAAGATAAGCAGTTTACTCTATTTAACTGTGGTTTGTAAAACAAATAATCACAAATGTATGAATGACTTTTGTTTGTACAATGATAAAAGTTGAAAGATAAGAAGCAGTGTAACTTTTACTCTACAAATTTTATGTACTTACGGTACCCACCAGTTTAACGTGTCTTCCGAAACACGGAAGAACTCGTTATGACAAGATGGTCACCCATCCACGACCGACCGACCGCGCCAAGCGTTACTTAACCTTATTATGATCGATCGATCCGCGCGGCTTTGACTTAGCCACGAGCTCTTCAAAGTTTAATACAGGTAGTATACATATGAAATGTGAAAATTCCTGTAAGTCCTTTCTAAAATCAATACTCTTTTTGTCGAGTAAGTCAGATTGGGAGCCTCTCGAATTTTATTGGAGGAAGGAAAGTCCACCCTTTGTGGATTACCTCGCAGTGGACGACTAAAGAATTATTCGATACAGCCCGAAAAGCCACAAAGTGCTAGATTGGTAAGAAGTGAAATAGGTGGTTGGTAGTTGTGTAGAATAGGTTTGGAGACAGTTTTTGAGGTTGCAGATAAAGTACTGGATAGATATATGAGAGATAATGCTACAGAAAAGTATTCGAATTAAAAACATTAACGGCAATTCCAGGGCCAACTTTCAACTCTTTCGGTTCAACTCCAATACGACTGAAGCGTTATTGGCTATTCTGTTAACACTTTAATGTAAACACAAATTGAATAAAAAATCTACTCGTAATGTACTGTCAGATGACAGATGACAGACCAATGGCATGTCATTGGAAAACGATTGGTCTTTTAATAGTAACAGAATAACCGATAAGGCTAAAACTGCTATTGCCATACAATTTTCATTGAATTTTCATATGAGTGACACATAATTGTAGTTAAGGAATCAGGGCCCAGATAAAGTTGTAGATAGCTGTCTTATGGTGTCATAGAAATGGTTTTTCATTTTGACTTTAACTTTTTCTATGGTGTTATGTGTGAGGTACCTTAAACCTTATCTCGAACTTATGAAAGTATAAAAAAATTAAATTGTTGAGAATTTTAATAGTTTTTAAAATTGATGCATCTTAGTAATATTTTTATGCAATTTTAGTAACACAGTGTGAATTGTGCTAAGAATAAAGCTGGAACACAAGTATAAAATTCTCATACATAAGAAAGAGTAGATACTATTATAGTTATTGAATTGAACTTATGGAGTTTCTTGCCGGTTCTCCATGAGACCCACTTCTTGGAACCGTGCAAGTAGCTTGACGTTTCAAAAGAGCTTTTATAGGCCTACTTAAAATTTAAAAAAAAATATTTTTGATTTTGAACTACAGTGACAGCTGTCATTTGAATTTGACATGTCAAAAATAGGCGGGAAAAAGTTTGTGATTTTTTACCCTTGACTTTCGGCCAAACCAAATGAAATCATATTCTTTATTTGCATGTTAAGGTATCCTTTTGGACATACAGACTTTCGCATTTATAATATTAGTAGTAAGAATAAGTCCTTTAGTTAACGGTTTACAATATTTAAACAAGGCAAGCTTAGTTATTGAGATTTGATACTTTGTGATGTATTTCGAGACGATCCGATAAGCTCTCGTTTTGGCTAGTGAATGTGCTGTTTCAACTTATAGTTTATTACAATGAGTACTTATAATAACAATGCCGTTTTATATAGGTACCTATACTAGTTGCTTTCTGTGATTTCATCTGCATTGACAAGGAACTACGCTAGAAGTTTCACCCGCGTCCCGTGGGAACTACTCCGCGCACCTAGATAAAAAGAAGCCGTTTGCCTTCCTTGATAAATTGTTAATCTAACACTGAAATAATGTTTTAAATCGGACCAGTAGTTCCTGAGATTAGCGCGTTCAACAAACAAACTCTTCAGCTTTATAATATGTATTAATATTAATATTATAGATAGACAAAGTTCACCTTCCGTACTTGACCATAATGACTAACTTCAGACGTGCAAAATTATTTGGCTTTTAGTTTTTATTGAAAGGTAAGATAAAAGATAAAGATAAAAAGTCGTTTATTCAAAGTAGGCTGAAAATCAGCACTTTTTGAAAGTCAATTTTACATAAGACAGCCCCCAAAACGCCCGCCCTTCACCACTTCCTATGTGTTTTTGCTGGGAAGAAGAAGTGGTGGAACAAACTCCCCAGCAAAAAGTGGTGTGGGAAGTAGTATATTCGTAAGGCAGATGAAACCGCAGTTAACAATCTAGTTAATAATAACATCAAATCGTAAACTCCAGACAGCAATTCCCAAAAAAAACAAGTTTGACACAACGACAAAAATTGCAAGCACAGAAAAAGTTCTAATAATAATAATTTTTGCACATGGCAACCCCGAAATGCCGTTACCAAAGAGGTCGACTATTGTTGGCTTAACAATAAAATCCTGACTATTGTGAACCCGCAGCTGTACTTTATTATTGTAAAATGAGTCCTTTTCACGTTTATATAGAAAACTTAGGGCTTCTGATCGCATTTTTAAATTTAATTTAATTCCATCTAAGAAAAATGAATGTATCTATTACCTACAACTATCTTAAATACAAGCATTTTTCGACAACAAATAATTACTTTGTTTTTTATACAAATACTAGCTTCTGCCAGAGGTTTCACCCGTGTCCCGTGGGAACTACTCGGCGCACCCGAATAAAAAGTAGCCTATAGCCTTCCTCGATAAATGGGCTATTCATTTATCGAGGAAGGCTATTTTTAGAAACCGCAAATTATAACTTTGTAATTCATGTGTATACTAATATTATATAGAAGAGTTTGTTTGTTTGAACGCGCTAATCTCAGGAACTACTGGTCCGATTTGAAAAATGCTTTCAGTGTTAGATAGCCCATTTATCGAGGAAGGCTATATGCTACTTTTTGTCCGAGTGCGCGCAGTGGTTCCCACGGGAATGCGGGTGAAACCGCTGGCGGAAGCTAGTAATTTCATACATACTTTGCCTCCGTGGTTAAAATAATAACATTTGTACCTAATTATAGAAAAACGATAAAAGCTTAATATTTCCTTATTATAACACAATCGGTTGTATTTAAGTACTTACACAGGATAAAAGTTATTTTTATATGGAGAACCTTGAAATATAAGGGCCAGTTCATGCCATAGAAATATTTTTAATTTTTACGACTTTTCTATGGCATTATCTGACAGATAGCTAACTAGAACTTTATCTGAAACCTGTGAAGTCAAAGTCAAAAGCATTTATTGAAAGTAGGCTAATTAGATTAGCACTTTTTCACGTCAAATTTTACAAAGGACAGCACCCCCAAAAGCGCCCCCCATTCACCACTTCCTAGTGTTATGGTTGGAAAGAAGAAGTGGTGATGAACAAACTTCCCAACAACACAGCTGTCAATTACAGTTAAGGTATTGCAACATAATTTGTTATTATTTAATAATTTCGGTCTTATTTAAAATACAATATTAATTTACAATATTATTAAACACCGAAAATACAGGTTATTTATCCACTTCAGAGCTGCCATCTGCGTTTATCTGTGAAATAATCATTAACATTGTAAACTGGCCCTAAGTCTTATATTATGCTAAGACTGTTTGTCAGACTTTCTGGCTAAGATGTTCAAAAGACAGCCGGGACCCACCAGTTTATCGTGCCTTCCGAAACACGGAAGAATGAATGAATGAATCCACGAACCAACCGCGCCAAGCGTTGCTTAACTTTATGATCGATCGATCCGTGCGGCTTTGACTTGGCCACGAGCTCTTTATTTTGAGCAATTTATTGCAGTGTTATTCAAAATTACATGTTGTAGGTACCTATTTCATCAGGCAAATTGCGAANCTTACTGCGGAAATCAATATTCTGTCTATCTCTGGATTTGCTTACTAGTGATAGAATTTTGACATTAGCCCCATACAAGTAATGTCAAATTCCTATCTCTGGTAAGCAAATCCAGAGTTAGATAGGTTATTGGGAACGGCCGTTAGCCACGAGCTCTTCATCGTAAGAATAATGTAACTTATACCAATATAAACGTATAAATGTGACGAATATCAATGTCATACAACAAATGTCTGCGGGGACGCCATTAGCCCTGAAATTGAGGTCAATTGTTGTTTGCCATCCGCCTCGTTACGGCGGCCATGTTTGAAATAATTTGGAAATGGAACGCGGTTCGGCGGGAACGCTCGCCATTGGCTGCTTGGGATTTGTGCGTACTTTTTTTTAAGTAGCCGTGGAATGGAGTGTTATTGTGCCAGTTGTGATCTTTTTAGTTATTTGGTCATATTGTGTTTTTTTTAAGTGATATTCGGGTTTTTAAATAGCATCATGTGTGTCTAAAAAACTAGGTAAATATGTTGTTTATTAAGATTCTACTAATATTATAAATGCGAAAGGTTGTGAGAATGTATTTATGGATGTTTGTTACTCTTTCACGCAATAACTACTGAACGGATTTTGATGAAACTTGGCAGTAATATAGCTTATATACCAGAATAACTTACAGGCTACTTTTTATCCGAGAACGAGAAGTATTTCCCTCGTTAAGCGGGTGAAACCGCTGGCAGGAGCTAGTTATAAATATAAACCTTCCTCTTCAATCACTCTATTAAAAAAATGGCTTCAAAATCCATTGCGTAGTTTTAAATGATGTCTTTCAATCTTTAATCGAAAAACTACGGATGGTTAAGTTATAGAAATCGGCTAAAAATCGAATAAACCAAAATAAGTAACTTAAAAATATCAACCAACCAACTGCCAATAGCATTGCGCGATTTATCTAGCAGCCATTGATTCCAATTTCAAATCTTGATTCTGCGTTTGACAGATGGACAAATATGGCGGCAACCTGGCTTGGACCATTCCGCCATGTTAGTTTTGTAGTAATACCAATCGAACATTAACCTTCCATTATTGTGATAAGGTTGAAAATCTATTGAAGGAATTTGACAGATTGTGGTAGGTTGCTGTACTTATTTATACTTACAAGGGTTCCAGATAAAGTTCTAGATAGCCAACTGACAGATAATGTTATAAAAATGTTTTTAATTTTGACTACTTTTTGATTACATCATCTCTATCTAGACCTGTGAAAATGGGCGTTATTATTGTGTTATAATGTTATTTTTCTGTTGAGATATTTCGTAAGAAAATGGATTTAAATAAATTGAAAACTTTAATGGTCTTTCATCGTAGGTTTTGGCTAGCCTTTGAGCTTTATAAGTATACAAGCTATTATCCCGCGGTTTCACCCTTGTCCGGAGGGGCTTACTTCCCGTGCCCAGGCAAATAAATAAAGTTTATGTTAGGTACTATATTCAGCTTCCTAACAGTGAAAGAATTGCTCAAATCGGTTCAGTAGTCTCGGAGCCTTTAACAAACAAACAAACAATGTTTCCTCTTTATTATATTACAAAAGATACTATAGATTACCTATACAGTTTTATAAATATACAAAATAGCGATTTTTTACTCGTCTTTCAACATTTAACATCAGAAACCTCACCCAAACAAACATTCGAAAAAAAAAACACAAAAAATTCTACATTCGACGAATTTGAAATTCGACAAAAAAACCGCTCATCCGGAGTTTCGACAAAAAACTTTTGAATTTAAATAAATAACTTAAGTATAACAAATAAAATATGTTACAACGGAAGTTTGTGNGAATAAACAGTAAACAACTTTAGTATAAGTCTGTTCGGTATATAACGATTTTAGGCATAACTTTAGTTAATATTTGCACGTTAATATTATTTAATCCATTTAGTCAAAGAACAAGTACAAAATGGACGATATTACGCGAATATAGTAGCAGGGTTAATATATATAACTATAGAACTGTAAATTAGGATAGTTAGAAAAAACTACCATACGTGGTAGATTTTTTCTACCATTTGGTATTTTTTTCTGTCATACATGGTAGTTTTTTTCTACCATGTATTAATCCAACAATTTCATAGTTATATGTACTCAAGATTGTAATGAAAATGGAATTGGTAATCATTGATATTACTTTACGGGTAGTCAGAAGCCAGAAAGTCTGAATACCAGTCTTTCGAAGGGGTACCGGGTTGCCCGGGTAACTGGGTTGTAGAGGCAGACAGGCAGTCGCTCCAAGTGGCACACTGGTTCTCAGCTGCATCCGGTTAGACTGGAAGCCGACCCCAACGTAGTAGGGAAAAGGTTAGGCAGATGATGATGACTATATGTTTCTACTTATTATTATTATACTTACTGAAAATTAAAAATTAAAAACTCATTTTTCAAACAAAATACAAGAATCACAAAATAACTACCAAAAAAAACTACTTACTAAACAAACAAGCCTTTATACCAAACATTAAAACAAAAGAAAGCCAGCGTACAATTCATAATTAACACAAAAAGTACCAACACTAAAATCTTGACTGGCCTGGTACTTTCTGCCTTGGTACTTCAGTTCGGGTTCAAAGCGACCTTCGCAAACAGAGCGGCAGAAATTCTTATAATTATAGCTCCCTTTAAATATGCTTTTGGAAATATAGTTGGGAGTTGGATTCAGTTACTAAGGGTTCCGTTGTTTAAAAGGATTTTTAGGTAGTAAAGAATTATTTGGGGTTCTGTGGGATGATATTTTATGATGGATGATTATCTTGTGTGGGCAAAAGTAAGATAATTATACATAATTAAATTTTGTTTTTTTATTTGCTATATTAAGCTGTCCCTTGTGGTTCCATGGAGAACTATTTAACGCACTTGGATAAAAAAATAGCCTATGTCTATTCCTCGGTTCGGTTAGGTCGTGTGCTAGGTTCTATTTAAATTGGTTCAGTATTTGTGTAACACTTAATGACAAATAATTTTAAGTCAACCTTCCCGAATCTGTCACATTTCACCAATTGATAATTAACTTTCCACTTTTGTGATAACGTTGAAAATCTATTGCAGAAATTTGTCAGATTGTGGTAATTTGATGTGCTGTCTGAACATGTAGTATTGTCAAAAGCTAGGTTTAGGTAGAATATTCTAAGGGCTCCATTATTTCCTTACTAGGTACGGAACCCTAACACGAAAACGAGTAAATAAAAACCAATGACAAAGCTCGATGGTATCGCGGAACCTTTTTAATTAAAAATAAAAACTCTAATTTCCAAAATGGAAGCCGCATTCTGGATTCAAATTTTGAATGTGTTCTCTTTTTAAAGATGGCATTGTCAACGGTATACGGGTTGGTAAGTAATTGTTTATGGTTTTTGATTCGTTTTTTGAAATTGCAATGGTAACTTTAGCTGGATTTTTAGGAGATATTTTTAGCCGTTTTTTTTATTGTAACGCTAAATGTCTATGTCAACTTAAACGGTGCCTAGAGGCCCAATATATATAATTGCACAATGCACAATAATACAATAAAGATTTTGTTCACTAAAAATCAAAACGTAGGTAATCTATAAATAGCTCCAAATTGAATTTTGCATAATATCATGATACTATACTCGTACATACATATACTACAATAAAAAGTACCACTATCTGTCTTTCACACTTTCCACATACTTTTAAAAAAGTAGTAAAAAAAACGGTTTTAAAGGATTTTTATAAAATCTTTAAAAAAACTTTGGTTACACTGCAAGTAAAACCGTAAAAAAATAAGTAGAATTTTATATTTTAACAGCAACAACTAAGGAGAATCGACCGTTACTGTTTATTTTAAATGTTTAAAATGAAAAATGGCCGCCCCGTTGAGTTATAAAGGCTATTTGTAACTTTCTATGACGTTATTGGCTATATTTCTTAGTTCATTAAGTTTAATGCTCAAGTACAGATGTTACTTTTAATTATTGACTAGCTTTTGCCCCTAACTTTGTCTGGATTTGGAATTTCTCTTGGGAAAAGTGTGAAATTAATATTTTTTGTGCCTTTATCTTAAAACGTACAGATAAATTAACCTACCAGAATCTGTCAAATTTTACCAATCGAACATTAACCTTCTACTATTGTGGCAAGGTCAAAGATCTATTGAAGAAATTTGAAAGATTGAGGTAGCTTTATATGCTGGCGTCTGTACTCTTTTTTTAATACATTACCTAAAGTTTTTTTTACCTGATAAAATAACAAAACTCTTTAAAAAATTTACCAAAAAAATCCTTTAAATCCAGGAACATCAAATGTTGTTCTTTATTTTTTTATTTTATCACATCCTTAAGCCTTCTCTTTCAATTTATTTATTTAGGTACTAGCCGTTTTCCCGCGGTTTCACTCGCATCCCGTGGGAATTACTGCCCGTACCCGGATAAAATATAGCCTATGTCACTCGTGGATATTGTAGCTTTCGAATAGTTTAGAATTTTTAAAATCGGTCCAGTAGTTTTTGAGCCTATTCATTACAACCAAACAAACAAACAAAGTTTTCCTCTTTATAATATTAGTATAGATAACTGTCAAAATCTAACCGTTGAGAACCCATAGAGATCGAACCATAATGTTTTAAATACAGATCACAATGGCGGACATCCGTAGAGTTGAATTTGTCGGCGGAAGAGTCCAATCGGTCTGTTCCCGCGGTGACGCAGCCAATGAGAGCGGCGATAAAAATGGGCCTATGTTGGTTATGGTACAGACGAATCTGTCAAACTTTACCAATCGAACATTAACCTTCCACTATTGTGATAAGGTTGAAAATCTATTGAGGAAATTTGACAGATTGTGGTAACTTGATGTGCGGTCGTCTGTACCTTATGGATTATAGAGATAAATGAATTATGTGTTACTGGCTGGTCCCGTGGTTGCATCCACCACCCGGGATACTCATTTCCCGCAATGCGGTTAGAAGTAGCCTATTATGTTTTCTCAGACTCTAAGTTCCAATAAGTTTAGATACAAAATTGAACTTAAATCGGTTCAGTAATTTTGGCTTGAAAGCGAGACAGACTGACAGAGCTACTTTCACACATACAATATTAATAAACATTAGAAAAATTGACGATATGTAGTACAGTGAGAAAAAATATTTAACGTGCCTTCCAAAATAAGGAATCCCATCCATCCACCGCTCTAAGCATTGCTTAACCTTACAATCAATCGACCTATACAGCTGTTACTTATCATAACTAATACACTATACACACAAATACCTAAACGGAAATAAAAATCACCGCCGCACGCGCAGGAAATAATCCAAAGACAATATAGCTCTATTTCCTCACATCCTTGTTACAGCTGCGTTC
>NWSH02000087.1:418426-436106 GCA_002382865.2 Heliothis virescens
ATTAGTAACTAAAGATTACATAGACTTCATATTAACAAAAGTAATCTCTATTTAATAACAATCTCAAGAAAACATGATCAAAAAGACAGCAATCCAGTTGATTAATGATTACACAGACTTAAAGCAGACAGAAGCGTCACAGGGCTCCAAAAAGATAAAAATGAACAATAAACCGAGCATTTCCAGCTGTTTAATCTTCTACCATTGTGCTCAGTAACCAGAGCTTTAAGCTTACATTGTAAACGACACGGCTACCTGTCCCCCCGGACCCTCAAACCCTCAAACCCCCAGTACTCCCCCAAGTTTTGTTTGTCCACGCCTCCTCCCGTAATCATGTCGTCCTGTGTAAATAACATAAAATTTAATACAGTGGCTTCGCGTGTAGTCGTTATCGTTGTAGGTTGCAGGTACTATGTGGGTTAGTGGCGGTTAGATTGCCTTGTTTTTTGTGGATTGAAAATAAGTGTGGACTTTTTTAGGGTTCCGTACCCAAAGGGTAAAAACGGAACCCTATTACTAAGACTTCGTTGTCTGTCTGTCTGTCTGTCTGTCTGTCTGTCTGTCTGTCTGTCTGTCTGTCTGTCTGTCTGTCTCCACGCTGTATCTCATTAACCGTGATAGCTAGAAAGCTGAAATTTTCACAAATGATGTATTTTCGTTGCCGCTATAACAACAAATACTAAAAATTAAAAAAAGTTATATATTAAGGGGGGTCCCCATACAATAAATTATAAAGACAATGCAATTTGAATACAACGCCATCTGTTACTCAAGCGTGGAACTACAGCTTGGTACGGAACCCTTCGCGCGCGAGTCCAACTCGCACTTGGCCGGTTTTTTATATTTTGTTGGGCTAAAGATTTTGTAATGTTCATTATGAGAAAATAAAATAAATAAATATTGTTGCTAAAATGTTTTTTTTTAATTAGATAAAACATCATTACAAAAGTTAAACAAAATCTATGGCATTAACTATCACATAGATATCCAGAACTTTATCAGCAACCTGTGAAAATTGCGCTTTGTGTCTGATTGTTACTTTCTTGACCCATTAATTATGTATACTTAAAGGAATCTTAACTATTAAGAAAAACTTACAAGATCCTTACAGGATAGACAGAATCTCTTAAACAAAAAAATATTAATACCAATCTCCACTCACAGCCGAAAAAACTGCATCAAATCTCCACAAAAAATCTAAGCATATCTATTTAAACATTTCCTAAAATACTAAGCTTTAAACACGACATAATCCCCCCTTAATACCAGTGGTCGCCTTAATCAGTAGAGCTCAGGTGCGAACACATTATTGCGGCGACGCCCTCGCTAATTACAGCGGTGTGTACAAGACCCTTATGTTCTGCTTGAGTTTAGATTTTTTGAGCAAGTTTTAGACACTCTAGTTTGTATTTGTTTGTTGGGTGATATGTAAATTGTGATGGTACAGACGACAGCACATCAAGTTACTCAATCTGTCAAATTTCTGCACTCGATTTTCAACCTTATCGCAATGGAGGTAGGTTAATGTTCGATTGGTAAAATTTGACAGATTCGTATACGTTGACCTGCTGTTGTCTGTACATTTTGGATGTTAAAGTCCCCTTTTGCATGTTTTAGATAACTATCTGACAGATAATCCATTCTGAATTTGGCTACTAGTAACTTCAGTGTAGTCAAAATCAACGTAATCTATACTAATATTATAAAGCTGAAGAGTGTGTTTGTTTGATTGCGCTAATCTCAGGAACTACTGGTCGGATTTGAAAAATTCTTTCAGTGTAAGATAGCCCATTTATCGAGGAAGGCTATAGGCTACTTTTTATCCGGGTGCGCTGAGTAGTTCCCACGGGACGCGGGTGAAACCGCTGGCAGAAGCTATATTATATATAAAAACTATTAAAAAAAATCTTTTATAGGATTTATGGCATTTTTAACCGGTTCTAAATAGCTGACAGACTATGCCATAGAAAAGTAATCAAAATTAAAAATAATTTTATGGCACTATCTGTCGGTTAGCTATTTAGAAGTTTATCTGGAACCTATGAAACTGACTTTAAGTGATATATTTTTTTATTTTAAGTCTCAGCATCGTTTGTCTAAGTTTTTTCAACTATGTTGAGTCCTTCTAGTCCTGATATTAAAAATATAAGCAAAGTTTTTTCAACGTCATAAAGGTCTATTTTTAATTAAATTCTGCCAAAATTTTCACTATAGCAAGGTAGTCAATTCCAATTAAGTTAAAACTAAAACAAGAAACATAGCTATAAGTCAAAAATACACCTTTGAATCGTAACACGAACATGCACATAAAAATCCCTGAATTTAATGAAAATTGTTTACTATAATCTAAAAATCCACGCGAACCTCTCTCAAATATCAGGCAACGAGTGAACTCAAAAAAAAAACAATGAAAAACAGATAACAAGGGGTCTTTGTTTCAAAAACCATTGCAACGTTTAAAAAATTCGTAAGTATAAAAAATTTCTTTCGTCTCACCGTTGCCGATGGAAGCAAGGTGCCTTTCATGTTTCAGTATCGAGGTTTTTTTATCGCTGATTTTTAGCGAATGAAAACGGTTTTCAGCGACCCTCCATCCGTTTTGGTTCTTTCATTCCTCGCTTGTATTATATGTCTCGTCCGTAATGAGATTACGTGGCGCTCGCGGCGGGGAGTAGCGGAACTAAAAATTTTATTATTGATAACGTTATGATGTAATTGGATGGAATTGTGTGTATAAGCGTTAATGAGGTTGGTTGAGCGCAATGTTATACAGTGGGGGACGTGATTGATAGTCCGTACGCTTCACTTTTATTAATTTTCAACGATACTGTTTACAATGTGTGTATTGAGCTTGTGTGTATTTTAATCTGCGCCAATTTAATATAAAACGATGTTGATGATCCCACATTTTCTCCATCAAAATTCATGCTACAGTTTCGTATAAATATTTGCTACAAAAACCCAAATTTCGAACATCAAAAATTAACAGCCAACTAACACCATCTACCGTCGAATAGCTAAACAACAGCTTCCTATTTTACCCGAGAGATGCCGCTATACACAATCGACAAGACGTCAATACTAACGCCATGCATATTTTAGTACATACAACGCATCATATCATACTCCCAAAGCGAGATATATCATCAAAATTACTAGCGTTTCGCCCGGAATGGCTTGTAAAATATTCAGTGGCCGGGTAACTACTTTTGTGCCCACCTTAATGAAGTATAGACAGAGTTTGGTTAACTTTTTCTCGCGGGCTTTTATTTATTTTTATCTGTGCTAGTTGGTAGTTTGGCGGGAATATTATTTTTTGTTTTTGGTATTGTGTGTTTGAATTTTTTAGTGTGATATTTTTGAGTGGGGTCATTTTCAAATAGGATCTTGTTTGTTACCCTGAAATACTGGAACGTTACTTAACTTTAAATCCTGCTAGTCAGTTTCAGAGGTTTAGATAAAATTCTAGATCTATCCGAAAGATAACGCCATAGATTGCTTAATTTTGACTACTTTTCTATGGTATTATCTGTCAGTTAACTAACAAGGAATTTATCTTGAACCTGTGATACAGGCCCTAAGTCTGACAGTGATAATGAAATACTTTTGATATTATTATTTTGTTTTATTACATTATTACTACTAGTAGTACCTAGTAGGAATTTTAAAATAAATAAAGGTACAGACGACAGCATGTCAACGTATACGAATCTGTCAAATTTTACCAATCGAACATTAACCTACCTCCATTGTGATAGGGTGGAAAATCGATTGCAGAAATTTGACAGATTGTAGTAACTTGATGTACTTAAGAGGTATTTGAAATACTTATAGGTTTTCATTGCCAACCAACTTCTCCTAGAATTAGAGAATACTTTTGCCTTTTTTATGAAGTAGGTAATAAAGAAAAACATTAAATGAAGACATTATCATAAATGTAAATATCGAAAACCCATAAGCATTATAAAATTTTGAACTAATCATCCAAAATACACAAATAAATATTTTTTTTTTGCTAAATAAATTTCATTTCGCCCTATATCCTAAATGATCATTAGGAGCATTTTACGACACTTACAAGTAAATTTTATCTCTTTTGGTAAATCATTTTGTGATTTTATGACACCATTAAATATCTGTCATTAGGTTACTCCTATTTAAAAGTATTTCAATTCGGTAATAAAAATAACTTTAATGTACTTTCAGATTTTAAGTTTGCACCCAAAAGTAGATTTGGTCTGGCATAATTATGTATTTTGTATCAATTAATTGACACATAATTCTCATTTAAGAGTCATTTAAGAGTTTTGAAGAGCCTAATAATTTCTATAATTAATCTATATTGTTCATAGAGGTCCGTGTTTTATAAATCTATACTAATATTTTAAAGCTGAAGAGTTTGTTTGTTTGAACGCTCTAATCTCAGGAACTACTGGTCCGATTTCAAAAAATCTTTCAGTGTTAGACAGTCCATTTATTGAAGAAGGCTATAGGCTACTTTTATCTGGGTGCGCCGAGCAGAACCGCTGGCAGAAGCTAGTTTTGAATATTTTGGATTTTATTTATCTTAGCTGGCTACCCTTCATCAAAGTTGCACTAGCAATAAACTGAAATATTATAGTAACGAAACTTAAAATCTACGTATTTTAGTTCAGACATTCGCTATAACGAGAGTTAATTCTAGAAATATTTCACAAAACATAAAGCCACATCACCCCTAAATACTATGACCATCATTCACCTATACTCCAAGCAACACCGCAGGCTGTAGATAGTGTTAGTTCAAACACAATTAATAATAATGACCTACCCATAACAGATGACAAACTACCCACTATCACCTTCAAAATAACTACTACACCATATCTACGCAATAACAATTGTACCAGCAATTCTCGTCATACAACCTCACATATTGTTGAACTCATCAATCAAAAAGGGACCTTAAATAAAGATAGTAAAGTTCAAAATCATACAGCTGGTAGCAATACTACAAATCCTCGAGATCTAACATTACATATCGCTGATGAATTTGACCAAAAATAAACCACAAACCTCAGAGATAAAGTTGAAAATCCTGTAGCTAGTGACAATGCTACCAATTCTGGAGATGTAACCTCACATATTGTTGATGGTACTGATGTAAAATCAACAGTAAATCGTTGGGATAAAGTTGAAAATCGTGTGGCAGATGATGACAAAGGGTTTGGGGACATCAATTGGGTGCCCAGTGCAGTTCAAAGTAGTTCAGACATGTTTGTTTATTGCTCTCCATGGTTAGCAGAACAAACTGGCGATCGGTGTAATGGGATGGGCAGGGTCTAGGGTCTAGGATATGTGGTCTATTCTGAGCTAACGATTGAAATAGCTAAGCTGTTTGATATAATAAAGAATTTGGTTTGAACAGAAATTGTCGTCTCAGGAACTAGGTACCGGCCGATTTGAAATTATGTCAGTGTTAGAGAGCCCATTTATTAAGAAAGGCTATAGGCTACTTTTTATCCGGGTTTATGGAGTACTACTCAGTGGAAGTGGGTAAAACCGTGGTACGAAGCTAGACTAACGTTTTTTTTTTTTTTTTTAATTAGCCTTTTTATCGTCCCACTGCTGGGCACAGGCCTCCCCTCTCACATGGAGAAGGATTGAGCGTTAATCACCACGCTTGCTCAATGCGGGTTGGTGATTTCAGACTTTATAGTCCACTATGACTTTATATATCCAGTATGACTTTATAGTTCAGACGTTAACGTAAAGCTGTTGTATTAATTATTCTTCAAACAGCAAAAATCTCCATTGTTCTTATTTGTTAACATAATTCAATTAAGTTTTTATACAACGTGGGTTGACCACAAAATATTATTCTTAATTACTATTTGGAACTTACTAAATATAAATAATATTACAATAGACTTCATATCAATTTATTATCTGGTCTATAATGTGGACAGTCCATAACGGGTATTTATTGAGTGCAGCACCATCTGTCGGTGAGTGGCCAAACTAATGTTGTGTGCTACCCAACAATAGATGCCGCTAGTTTGTATGCGATTAAATATTTTATACGATTATGGCGTTTACTTTGCAGTTAAGTGGGTGGGAATATTATGGTAGGTTGAATTTATGCTGTTTGAGCTTCATTATCAAGTATTGTTTATGATCTTTGCTGTTTATAAACTACGAATGTTTTAAGCGCCAAAGCGTGTTTCTGAGCTGATACTAAAAGCTTTTCGCGATTCACTTTATTCAGATATTAACATTGAAACATTAGTATTAAGTCACAGAAAAAAACCCTTAATGTTCTGTAACAAAAACTACATGATTTATACATTTGCGTTGTCAATAGTGATTACACTTAGCCACGAGCCACCAAAATATTACTTCACTAGCATCCGCCAGTGGTTTCACCAACATCCCGCGGGAATGCTCCGCGCACCTAGATGAAAAAAGCTTATAGATATCCTCTATAAATGGGCTATCTAAGACTGAAGGATTTGTTCAAATCAGTCCAGGGGGGTGATTCTCTAACGCAAAACATCTTTACAACCAAGAAATCATTGTTGCAACATCTATAAGTGCGCGATCGCAGCGCTTCAACGATGTTGACGGCGCGACATAGAATTAAAATATGGTTCCAAATGTATGAAAAATCATCCTCGCCTTCGACGACAACGACGACTTCGCCTTCGATTTTATCCGTCAAACCGAAAAGCTTGTCATTTGTGAGGTCGTCGTTGTTGTCACCTATGATGTGTCAGTTAGAGAATCGCATGGCAGTACTTTCTGAGATCAGCACGTTCGAACAAACTCTTATGCTTTATAATATTAGTACCTATAGTTTCGATTTTTCAAAAATCAATAACCCTAAAATGAGCACCCATTAAAAAGAGTTACAAAATTAATTATTTTAAGTGTACGAAACTGCGAGCCGAATTAAAAATTGATTTAGTGTCGTTTTGCCCCAATAATGACTGTAACGACCCGTTTTGGTCATTTAGGGGCTTAATAACGATCTCTTATGAGTTTGCTGTCACTGCTAACTACCTTATGTTATTTATTGTCGCGATAATATTATATTTTTTATTATTAAATAATGTTGGGAGTTTATTTTTGAGAGTGTACTTATTTTTTGAACCTTTCTGTCAGCCGTCGTACTAATGTCTCATCATCTGCCTAGCTTTTTCTCAACTATGTTGAGGTCGGCTTTCAGTCAAACCGGGTGCAGCTGAGAACCAGTGTTTTACATAGCGCGACTGCCTTTCTGACCTCCACAGTTACCCGGGCAACCCGATACCCATTGATAAAACTCGTTGTCAGTTTTTCTGGCTTTTGAATACCCGTCATACTAATATCCCCTCTACTCCTTTCTTATTCATGTCATCCTTCAGGTAATCTATCCATCTTTTCCTTGGTCTACGTCTGCCTCTCCTTCCATCCATATCCATACTTCACACACTCTTTGTGGGTTTCAGTCCTCATCACATGCCCATACCATGACAAACGCTGACCTCTCGATTTTGGAGTTTCGAATCCAATGGGCAAAATGGACGGGACCCTTTAACTAAGACTTCGCTTTCTGTCTGCCTATCATCAGGCTGTGTCTAAAGAACCGTGATGGCTGCCAGTTAAAATTTTCACAAATAATGTATTATTGTTGCTGCTATAGCAACAAATACGGAAAACTGGAATGAAATATATTGTAAGTCCCTTACAACAACAGTATTTTTTATAGATAATGGTACAGAATCTTCCATGCCCGAGTTCGAATCGAAATCGGCCGATTTTTTTCTATATTTTTGGGTCAATTTATCAAGTTAAATAAACACTCCTATGGTGCATGATTTCGACTATCTACATACAATCTTAATTCATATAATATAGGTGCTTCCTGAAATACAAATACCCCTGAATCATAGTTACACAGTCACCCACTAATTTTCTCCTTTCAATTTAGCGTGTAAACGCTGTCGGAATTCATTAATCGTTTTGAGCGTTCATAACCGAACTATAGTAATTTTAACGTTGCCCTGACTGATGGAAGGGGCGCTCGAGGTTCAGAATTCAATTCCCAGTCAGTGACTGACGAGGGTAGCGCGATCTATCAACTTTCGTTAATGGCGCCCAAATGGGACTGTTCAATATTTTGGACTGTGCGAAGGAGAGTGTCTTTAACTGTTTTGTGTTTTGTTTTAACTGTTTTTAAGATGGATTTAGGTAATTAAGTTGGGTTTATTGATGGTGTTTTACTGCAGATGAAATTTTAAAGTAAGAGTAGCCGCATACTGCAGACTTTTAATGGGTAATAGTTTGCTCTTAAATCAGTATGAAGATTATGGAATGTTTTCCTAAGAATAACTTAAACACTAGATTAAAATGTCTTCTTAAATAAAACCAACTTTGTAGTTAGTTTGTAGTAGTATAGAGCTTACAATACCATTTTTTTTTTTTCTATCTAACGGCTGGATACCAAAACGCCACTCAAGTTTAACACACAAACATCATTCTACCTCTGTCAAACTTAAGTAAACTGCGATAGTAATACTTTTCAAAGTCAAATCGTTTACTTCATTTAGGCCTTTAGAAGCCCTTATAAATATCAGAAAATATAACTAGGTTGATTCTATAGTGCTTTTATTTTAGCATGAGTTCCCTGGCAGTTCATATCTGACAGAGTGATGTAACCTAACGAAACTTAATCGATTATTTTATTAAATCGAATCGGTTGACAAAGAAAATGGAATCGGAATTTAAAATTTTTCATATGGTTACTACTATACATCGATTTTTTTTTCGATTCAGTAACTTGCGTCAATCTCTGTTGACGTAAGTCACATTCCGTTTCGTTTATCTGTCATTTTCGACATTGTTTTAACTCATATTTTGTTACATCGATTATTTAATTTATTAGCCATTAATATTTATTTAGTTCATTTAAAATATGACAAAATATCGTTTACTGGGTAATTAACAAAGATACAATATTTTAAAATAACTTTATTTTGTTGGTTTGTTGTTCTAGCTTTATAGCAGTTTGCGTGTGATGGAAAAATTTGAACTGTCAGGGAACTCATCATAACGCGAAGATGGTATAGTTGCCCATTCCGAGAGTAGCTTCCTACTGAGAAGAACAAGTAAGAAACGCCATGGATTTAACTAAACACTGTCGTTTTTTATGACAGAAATACATTAAAAAACTTAAAGTTAAGAAATATTTCTGTATCTGAAAGTTAAAAAACACAAATCAAAAACATTTCTCTTTAAACTAACCTAAAACACAACCGTTCTTTAACCGTCAAAAAAGCGGGTTAAAATTGGCGTGAGGCAGCAAGGCGGGTCAAATGGACCACGTTTAGATTTACGAGCGGTGAACGGTTGCCGGTGACCACTCCAGCCAAGCGTTAATCTGGTCTAATCGACCGGCTGCGGTGTGTTACGCGAATGCTTCAATTGATTTTGTGTTTTTTTTTTATTTTATTTTAGGGTTGTATGTTTTGGTAGGTCTGGGGGAAATGTTCTTGAGCGTATTGGTATCGAAAAGTTAAGATGTAGAGAGAAATTGATATCTATACTAATATTATAAAGCTGAAGAGTTTGTTTGGTTGAACGCGCTAATCTCAGAAACTACTGGTCAGATTTCAAAAATTATTTCAGTGTTAGATAACTCATTTGTCGAGGAAGACTATAGGCTATTTTTTGTCCGGTTGCGCCGAGTAGTACCGACGGGACGCGGGTGAAACTGCTAGCGGGAGCTAGTAACTAAATAAGACTTTAAAGATGATGTTGACGTCTTTCTATAAAAAATATCTTCTACTAAGATTCTACCAGATTTCGACCGTTTGAGAACTATTCTACGAACGTAGATAAAAAGGTAGCTTGGACACTTCCTCGGTAAATGGGGTATCTAACACAGAAATATTTTTTCAAATCGGACCAGTGGTTCCTGAGATTAGCGCATTCAAACAAACATACTCTTCAGCTTTAAAATATTAGTATAGATTAGGTAGGTCTAGGTAGCTTCCGCCAGATTTCAACAGCGTGAGAAGTACTACACGCACGTAGATAAAAAGGTAGCTTGGAGACTTCCTTTATATCTAACACTGTAAAAAATATTATCTAACATAGTAATTCCGAAGATCAGAGCATTCGAGCCAACAAAACAAACTTCATCTTCAAAGTAACAATATAATGTAGGTTAACTTTAGAACGACAGTCTAGCCTATTACAAAACCACCAATTATTAAAAAAAAAACATCTCTATACTCCAGATATATCTACAAGATCATCCAAGTAAAAAATAACATTTCAAAACCAACCCCCAACTTCCATCAAAAACTACATATCTCCTATCTTCGCCTAAAATCAAAAAAGCAACATCTTACTCAATTAACGAGATAACCAGCATCCTTATCTCGACACCAATCGTCTGCAACAGATCTTAAGGCCTCCAATGACACATAACATGAAAAATTTCAGCCTACCCTCCGTTTGCTTCAACGATTTTATTTTTATAAATCGTGCTCCGGCCGTGGGTTTGACGTAAAACGATTCGATACAGATTGGGACGTAGTTAAACTGTTATTTAGTTTATGGAGTTTTTTTTGTGAATTTGTAGGAATTTTTAACTTGGAATTAATGGGATTGTAGTTGTTAAGGTGAATTCGACCACTAAAAGCGGGAAATTCAAATATAAAATGGTTTTTTCATGTTTTATCTAAGTTAACATTCAATATGAGGCGTGATCTTATGATTGGCGGTTATAATATCCCACAAAGTAATTTCTGATGTCCTTGTTTAACTCCGAAACTTCTTACAAATTAAATGTAACTGTCGAAACTATGATATTTCGCAATAAAAAGTTTTTTACAGTTACATTTAAATTGTAAGAAGTTTTAGGTAAAACATGAAAAAACCATTTTATATTTGAATTTCCCGCTTCTAGTGGTCGAATGCACCTTAAGCCTTTTGAAATGACCAATCAGCTTGTAAATATTATTTTTTTAAATATATTCGGAACTAATATAGTACAAGTTATTGTAGTTGTTTAAACATCTTTTGGCAGTACGGAAAGTCNATCACGCCTCATATTGAATGTTAACTTAGGTAAAACATGAAAAAACCATTTTATATTTGAATTTCCCGCTTCTAGTGGTCGAATGCACCTTAAGCCTTTTGAAATGACCAATCAGCTTGTAAATATTATTTTTTTAAATATATTCGGAACTAATATAGTACAAGTTATTGTAGTTGTTTAAACATCTTTTGGCAGTACGGAAAGTCTGATAACTAGTCTTACAAAGGGGTTGCCCATGTAACTGGGTTGAGGAGATCAGATAGGTAGTCGCTCCATGTGGCACACTGGTACTCAGTTGCATACGGTTAGACTGGAAGCTGACTCCAACATAGTTGGGAAAAGGCTAGGCAGATGATGATGAATGTACAGAGGACAGCAGGTCAACGTATACCAATCTGTCAAATTTTACCAATCGAACATCAACCTACCTCCATTGTGATAAGGTTGAAAATCTATTGCAGGACAGATTGTGGTAACTTGATGTGCTGTTGTCTGTACCTATATCTACATTATAACCTACTTAACATTATTTGTAGTAAAATTTTACTGTGTTTGTTTTTGTGAAAATCGAGGTCAAAATACCTACACAGCAATGAGGACACCTTCTAAGTCAAGTCACAATTGACCCTCAAAGATATCTTAAAGAAAACTCAACAATACTATATAATGACGCCTATTAAAATACTAAAAGCAAAGTGAGGGAAAAAACAGCGTTTTTTTGACAAATTTAATTAAAAGATGGTTTGCTAGTACAATAGGTCCCATGTTTGGGCGCCATTAAGATGGCCGCCGTTTACTTTTTATTATAATTAATCGTGTCTTCTTTTGTTGCAGGTACTTGGTGTTTAGTTATAAATATTAAAATTTAGTATGTAGTGAATTTTGGATTGTATAGCTTAGTAATAGTAAGTTTATTTAATGTCGATAGTATGTATTATTCGTCCAAATAATGTTATGTAAAAATTAAGTAGTACATATGAGATTTGTATATGTAACCATGTCAGGTATTTTCTTAGGTATCCTCATTCATAGCTGACCTTGAACGAGACCTTTCAAAGAAGAAGAAACCACTTTCTGCATTTTACTCTGTGACAAATCCCCAATTTGCTCACACTTAGGATGCAGGATTTGAAAAGCACGCCATCTCACGACTCACGACGGAACTAAAACTTGCTCACTACTCGCCACTAGATGGCGCTACTTGTACCGTATTTTGTAGTACTAATGGAGTGTTTTTTGGAAGAAAGAAGATAAAATAAATGTATTGTGCCGTGCCCTTGTCATTCTTCTTGCCCGTGTGCTTAAGACTACTGGACGGAGAACTGATAAGGGCATGTCCAATACGAAATCACCGCGGGGAAGAAGATTTGGAAGAAAACCTTTATCAAATGATTTGTAGATATAATTATGTGTGCTTATGTTTTTTATCATTTTGCGTCATTTGTCCTTTGTTTTCAATAATAAATGCTACCTACAGTTTTTAAATAAAATAAAAGTTGTTTATAATATAGGAAATATTTTAATATTAAAAATCATATTTTTGTACACGGTATTATTTTATTTTATCCTTAAATAGATTTTGTTTTATGACATGTCTTTAAGGCCTCATTTTATTTACTTTACCTTATTGTTATTTGTTTACCTAAATATATAATCAGTACTTATGTATGTACATAATAAACTATTGTGCTGTGTGATGAACTGAAAATAAAATATTTAATTCTGAGACGCCATTTTTTATTTAACTTTCCAATAGCATATAGTAGTAGGTATATTAGGGTGTTTCATTTTTCCAAAGTTGTGATTTTCACATGACTTTGCTTTTCCCCTGAGTCTCAGTGTTACCAAAGACACGTGTGCAAAATTTCATTAAGATTGGACAATATTTAAAGGTTGCACACATTGAGCACTTTTACCAAAAGCAATGTTTTTTA
Source organism: Heliothis virescens (assembly GCA_002382865.2). Classification (NCBI taxonomy): domain Eukaryota; kingdom Metazoa; phylum Arthropoda; class Insecta; order Lepidoptera; family Noctuidae; genus Heliothis; species Heliothis virescens. The sequence continues at coordinate 431,429 of NWSH02000087.1, forward strand.
CTTAGGTACTTCTATTATTCTACTGTAAGTTATTTTTCCTGTAGTTTTTAAAATCTCTGTATTTTTATTGATTATTTACAATATATATATCTTCTATACTTATAATAAATCTGTAGAGAGGTCAATTCTGTACATTAAATATATTTACAAAATAACTATCAGGGGGTGAATAGGGATCTATACTGATGCCAAAAATGCAATCAGTAGAATTTTTGTCTGTCTATCTGTATTACCGTAATAAAACCAAAAACTACTCAACGGCTTTTAATGAAACTTGGTTCAATATTGTTATTCACACTCCTGAGATGGTTATAGTATACTTTTCATCACGCTACAATCAATAGGAGCAGAGCAGTGAAGGGAAATGTTGGCAAAACGGGAGAAGTTACTTCATTTTTTAAACTTCCGTCTCGTGTGCAGCCTTTATGTTTAAAGCTACACAGAATAATATTATATAGAATAATATTATATATAGAATAATATTATATACAGAATAATATTATAATATTCTTTTTAAAATTATATTAAAAAAATACCCTACAACATCTTAGGTTTATATTTTATGGTTTACTCACAATAATACGAGTAACTCCCGATAGCTTAACAGTTCGAAGCTTTCTGATTATATTTTTACGTTTATAACACTCTCAGAACTCGTGCACGAAGGTTTCCGTATGAAAAATTAACACATCTATTACCTACCTACAAATAGCCAAAATTCAAAACATGGTATCATTAGAATTTGACATCAGACGTTTCAGATCTTTGATTACGACGACCGGTTGTCGCTGGCATAAGTGACATGATCCGCGAACGAAGTCGCTGGCAGAAGCTAGTAAACAATAAATAGACCACACAATAAAATTAACAAATCGGTTCAACATTGAATATTTAACATTTTTATATTGCATGTAGAACGTTATTTTTTATTTATCGGTGACCCCAACAAAGTGATACCTATTATTATGTGACATTCACTAACAAGCGCGTTAATCATCAGTTCGTCATATGCAAGTTAAATATTTCGTTTGAAAATGGGATCTAAGAGAGGTATTTTTAGAGAAATTACCCAGTGATGAGTTTTTAGGAGCTCGGCTTCCTTCAAAACAGCAAGTACTTTTAGTGTTTATATTTGGGAATGGTGATATATGCCAGCGACTTCGTTCGCGGATCATGTCGCTTATGCCAGCGACAACCGGTCGCCATAATCAAAGATCTGAAATGTCTGACGTCAAATTCTAATAATACCATGTTTTGGATTTTGGCTATTTTTAGGCAATAGATGTTAAATTAACTTTATTATTTATTTTAAGGTTTTGCTTGTCAGTTTTTCCAGTATATATCGTTAACTTTGAAAATTCGTTGTTTTTTCGAAAACGATCAAAGTGTGCAACCTCTAAATATTATCCAATTGTCACGAAATTTGGTAATTATGACTTTTAGCTTACTTAGATTCAGGGGGCGATCAAAGTCTGAAAAAAAAATGAAAATTTTTTTTTCGCCTACAAAATGAAACACCCTAAGGTATATCCGCCCTTTCATCAGTAAAATAGCTACTTAACGAGCTTAAAATATTACACAACTGCCATAGAAGTAACGAGAGAGTTCGATTCCCGTTTGATGGACATTGATAACGACTATTTAATTAAAACAACTTTTTATTGAATTCCAAATGTTATTAAAGTAAATTAACAATACTTAGATTTAATTTTATCTGGATTGACTTTATAGTAAAAATATAATGATGACAAAACTAGGCAGGAGGTACCTCATCATCTACCTAGCCTTTTCCCAACTACGTTGGGGTCGGCTTCCAGTCTAACCGAATGCAGCTGAGAACCAGTGTTTTACATGGAGCAACTGCCTGTCTGACCTCCACAACCCAGTTACCCGGGCAACCTGTGGTAAGACTGGTTGTCAGACTTTCTGGTTTGTAATAAAATAAAGCTTTGTCGTTTGTCATTCTGATCTTATATATAAAAATCAATTGCTGTTCGTTAGTCTCACTAAAACTCAAGAATGGCTGGACCGATCGGGCTTATTTTGGTTTTAAAATGTTTGTAAAGGTCGAGGGAAGGTTTAAACGATACGAGGTAGTACGAAGTTTACCAAGTCAACTAGTCTTAAATATTAATTTACAACAAAGTAGTCTATAAGACACTACTTTCTATCCATGTGCGGGAACCAGTTCCATCGAGAAGCAGATGAAACCGCGGGTGCGAGCTAGTAAGTAATAAATGAAGAAGTAAGTATAGAAATAGAGTACCTAAGTACCATATATGTAGGTACTTAAGCCTACTATAAAAAGGCTAAACCAACAAACATAATAAGTATTGCTTCACAGTGAAATTGTGTTAGTGATCTTCAATTGCTTTAGCCAAAAAGTCAGAAATTCTGAAAGCCAGTCTTACCAAGGGCTATCGGGGGAGATCAGATAGGCAGTCGCTCCATGTGGCACACTGGTACTCAGCTGCATACAGTTAGACTGGCAGCCGACCCCAACAAAGGAAAAGGCTAGACCGATAATGATTTAACTGAAGCCACTGGTATAAAGCACATATATTAGTTTTATATACATTAATTTAAAAAGTACCTATATAATACATAGGTACCTACGACCTACCTCAATCTGTCAAACTTCTTAATAGATTTTCAACCTTATCACAACAGTGGAAGGTTGATGTTCGATTGGTAACATTTGACAGATTCGGGTAAGTTGACCTGCCGACTATACTTTATCAGAACCAATAGAAAACTTCTGTTTTGTTATGACAACGGTTACCATAGTAACCAGGAAGAAAACTCCCATGGGGTTAAATTTTCTCCAATTGAGTACAAGTAGGTGTGGCGATTATTGAAATTAATGGCGGCTGTTCTCATATAAGGAGATCAGCCAGCTGCGCAGGACATATTATAGTGGCTGCACATTAGTTGTGACACAGGTGCACTCCCTATTCCCTCACTCTCATAACCCGATGGGACGGCAATCCGACAAGACCGGAGAGAGATCAGGCGCAGGACCGACATTAACGTGCTCTCCGATGCACGGGTGTATCAATCACCAACTTCCAACTCCGGGCTGCTTTGTGAAAGTTTCTAAAACTCACAAAGCGATACGCCAATATCGCTTTGTGGGTTTTACAAACCGATGAGACCCCGAGACTTGTGATCGGCAGTCGCGCTATGTGACCACTAGACCAACGAGGCAATTTTGATGATATAGATACTGTGAGTTTCCGATTTCTTCTGCGTGGACATCAGACGACGAGTAATAGTTAAAAAATAAGTAAGTATTCCAATGTAAGTATACTATTATTAAAAACAATAGAAAAAAGCTTGTAATAATAGGTCTCCTGGATTCAACGGCGTCTCGGGTTCGATTCCCGGGTCAGGTCGGCTAACAAGAACAGAACTAGTAGGCTAAACACAATAATCCTACTAAATAAATAATGATACAACAAATGTGAAAGTCACTCTGTCTGTCTGTCTGTGACGCTTTCACGGCAAAATTGTTAAACCGATTTAAATGGATACACAGAAAGTCTAGAACCTGAGAGATGACTTCAGTAGTCTAATTTTATCCGGCTACGGGAAATAGTCTTCTTAGGAACCGGCTTAAAATGTGCTAAAAAAATATGTTAGCTACCGCCAGCGGTTTTACCCGCTTCCCGAGGGAACTTCTTCCCATACCCGGATAAAAAGTAGCCTATAAGTTATCTATACTAATACTAAAAAGCTAGAGTTACCTGTAAAATATCCGAGTGCGGGTAAAACCGCTGGCTAGTTCTGATAACTATATGAGCAATATTACTGCCAAGTTTCATCAAAACCCGTCCATTAGATTTCGCGTGAACGAGTAACAAACATACACACACCCATACATACCTACATCCCCAAAAAAAAAACGCGCTTACAAAAATACTAGCTTCTGTCATTGGTTTCACCCGTTTCGTCAGGAAACCACTTCCAATACCCGGATCAAAAGCCTACCTATCTATACCTATGTTATTCTGATATAATAATAATAATATAATTCTTTATTCAGATAACTGAGATCCATACAATAATTCACAGGTACAAACTAATAAACTATAGTAAGCAGAGACCTTGTCCGCTGCACTAATTTACACACGAGGGGACAATCATGCCTATTTGCTATCGCGCTCAAGATGCTGTGGCGACTTTCACGCAACCGGCTGATAAAAGATGCGGTTTTTTTGCGCCATATAGCTGCAAAGCCATCCGTGTGTGCATCAGCAAACATGCCTGATGCACTACAGAAGCGTGGAAGTCGCAACAGCGCCCTGAACGCGTTGTTGAATTGGACCCGCAGAGCATTGTAAGCTCTTTGCGTGTAGTTAGCCCACAGACCTCCCGTGTACAGAGATGTACAATAGGCTTTGAATAAAGTGATTTTGACTGCATCTGTACACCGGGAGAATCTCCGTGCCAACATATTAGCCCGAACTGACAATGCCCTGCGTTCCCTTTCCATATCAACATTATCTTTTAAATCGTCGGTGACCCAGTGTCCAAGATATTTAAACTCGTAAACTCTTTTTAAAGATTCACCATTAAGTACTAGTGGTTGTACCGGTGGACTTTTGGGACCTGATTTAAAGACCATGTATACAGTCTTTTTAACATTGTATACGAGACCGTGTGATGCTACATAGGC
>NWSH02000087.1:448130-462166 GCA_002382865.2 Heliothis virescens
GAGAGTGAGGGAATAGGGAGTGCACCTGTGTCAGCGCAAATGCTTGTGCACTATAATATGTCCTGCGCAGCTGGCTGATCTCCTTATATGAGAACAGCCGCCGTGGCCGGCAATCGGCCTTGGACGCCATATAAACTTCCTTATGTACTCCTCATAGAGGGAGTACGTAAGGTAATACATAGGCATAGTATATAAGCGAGTTTATAGAGGTAGTATATACGGGAGTACATAAGGGAGTTAAAAGGAGTATATCTATAAGGGAGTACATAGGGGTAGTATATAAGGGAGTAAATAAGGGTAGTACATAAGGAAGTACGTAAGGGGAGTACATACAAAGAAGAATATTGTGACGTCGAAGGTAAATTAGGGCTGTCGGAGTGAACAGTGTCCACTAACTTTGTAACAGTTGGTTAAATAGTTAAATGCTCTAAGGCTACAACGCAATGCGGTTTACGTCTAACGAGGGTAACGTAAGATGAGATTCGAGAGTTTGCTAACTTGAAAACGCAGTTTGTTAAGACTAATAGATATTTCGGGATCAATACACCTATATGAGCTGTAAAACGTTCTGGGAGAACTCAATGTTTAGACTATAATCGTTGTATCAAATTTTGTTTGGTTTTTATGTGGTTTTGAGGTGAAAGCGTTAAAAAGACAAAGTTTACTTTCGCATTTATAATATACTAGCCGTTTTCCCGCGGTTTCACTCGCATCCCGTGGGAATTACTGCCCGTACCCGGATAAAATATAGCCTATGTCACTCGTGGATAATGTAGCTTTCGAATGGTGAAAGAATTTTTAAAATCGGTCCTGTAGTTTTTGAGCCTATTCATTACAACCAAACAAACAAACAAAGTTAAAGATTAGTAAGCATTAAAAACACTTATTTTCTTCCGGATAACACCATCATTTTCAACTTTTTTTTTTACCTTAACCGTCAATTAACTTAAACTAAGGTTAAGTCAACGTCACGTAAATGTGCAACCGGCCTTCTAAGATGACACCACGCGGGCAATGGAAAAACTTTGGCTAAAGTTTCTGTGACGATATTTATTTATACCATTAATTAAATATAAAGGGACGCTAGGAGATTGTAATATTATCTGAATTACAATACTACCGGCCAGTTGCACAGGTCCCAGACAAAGTTCTAGATAGCTATCTGATAGATCATGGCATCATAGAAAAGTTGTCAAAAATTCAAAACATTTTTATGGCACTATCTAACAGATAGCTATTTAGGACTTTATCTAGAACCTGTGAAACTGGCCCTTCATATTATTTAAATACTACATATACTGACACAAAGAGCTCGTGGCTAACTGCGGAAATCAATATTCTGTCTATCTCTGGATTTGCTTACTAGTGATAGAATTTTGACATTAGCCCCATACAAGTAATGTCAAATTCCTATCTCTGGTAAGCAAATCCAGAGTTAGATAGGTTATTGGGAACGGCCGTAAGTCAAAGCCGCGCGGATGGATAGATCATAAGGATAAGCAACGTTTGGCGCGGTCGATGATGAGTGGCCATCTTGACATGACGAGTTCTTCCATGTTTTGGAAGCCATGTTAAACTGTTGGGTCCCAGCTGTCATTTAAACATTTTTGGCAGTCGTTACGGGTAGTCAGAAGCCAGAAAGTCTGACAACCAGTCTTACCAAAGGTAAGTATTGGGTTACTGTGGAAATCAATATTCTGTCTATCTCTGGATTTGCTTACTAGTGATATAGTTTTGACATTAGCCCCATACAAGTAATGTCAAATTCCTATCTCTAGTAAGCAAATCCAGAGTTAGATAGGTTATTGGGAACGGCCGTTAGTCTAAATGCATGCAGCTGAGTACCAGTGTGCCACATGGAGCGATTTCAACTCTTCAACCCAAGACCAAGTTACCTGGACACCCGATAAGCATTCGTAAGACTCGTTGTTAGACTTTCTGGCTTCTTACTATCCGTAACGACTGCCAAAGATGTTCAAATGACGGCCGGGACCCACCAATTTATCGTGCCTTCCTAAAAATAGAAGCACTCTTAAGTACTAAAATAATGCTTATTACCAAAGACCATTATAGCCTATAGCCTTCCTTGACAAATGGATTTTCTAACAACGAAATAATCTTTCAAATTAGACCAATAGTTCCTGAGATTATCGCGTGCAAACTTCACCTTTATAACATTAAACTACACTCTATACATATAAAAAAACCACAGTCTTTAAATTCGTATACTAAAAAGACTACAGAGTAAGTCGAAAGGTTTTTTAGGGTTCCGTAGTAAACTAGAAACCCTTATGGCTTCGCCATGTCTGTCTGTCCGTCCGCGGATAATCTCAGTGTATCGTTAGCGCTAGAAAGCTGATATTTGGCACGCCGACAAAGTGCAAAAATAAAAAAATCACAACTGTAGAGCAATTTTGATTAAAATTATTTTGAACGTGATACCTATACTTAGCACTTTTTCGGAAACCGAATTTTAACTTCGTTATTCATATTCTAGCTTCCGCCAGCGGTTTCACCCGCTTTCCCGTGGGAACGACTGCGCGCACCCGGATATAAAATAGCCTATACATATAGCCTTCCTCGATAAATGAGCTATCTAACACTGAAATATTTTTTCAAATCTAATCAGTAGTTCCTGAGATTAGCGCGTACAAACAAACTCTTCAGCTTTATAATATTAGTATAGATTTGTATGAAAAACAAGTTTATTTTTTGTTGCCGAATAATGTTTGTAACTATTTTGGCTAGTAGTAGGTAATACATACGTTCATTTTTCACAGATAATGGTACGAAACCCTTCGTGCGCGAGTCTAACTCGCACTTGGCCAGTTTTTTCACCTGTGTGTGTAAAAACTAATTTGGCACGTATGTATGCAATGTCACGGACTACGAATGACATGGTAGTAAGCAAGCCGGTTTGATTCCCGGCCCGATTAATTTTGTGATCGAGCTTAGTAATAAAGAGTAGATATATTTTTATTTGAAGGTTAGGTTGCCTAGTTGTTAAAAGCTCCTGCCTTTTGAAGTTGAATGCGACGCCTGGAAGCGGGAAATTCAAATATAAAATGGTTTTTTCATGTTTTACCTAATTTAACTTTCAATATGAGGCGTGATCTTATGATTGGCGGTTATAATATACCACAAAGTAATTTCTGATGTCCTTGTTTAACTCCGAAACTATAATTCAAATGTTACTGGATGTACTATGATATTTCGCAATAAAAAGTTTAATCGAAAGATAAGATCACGCCTCATAGTGAATGTTAAATTAGGTAAAACATGAAAAAACCATTTTATATTTGAATTTCTCACTTCCATGCGAAATGAATTACGAAAGTTTGTGAGGATGTAAGTATTTTTTTACTCTTTCACGTGCAAACGGCTGAACGGATTTTGATGAAGCTTGGCAGTAATATAGCTTATATACCAGAATAATACACAGGTCATTTTTTATCCGATTGCGGCAAGTAGTTCCCTCCAGAGAAAGTTAAATACACAAGCAAGTAGAATGCGTTAGGTTTTTCGTTCATTCTTCCATTCATTCATTCATTCATATCAGGCTATTGTGATTTGAATGGGAACGGCTATCAAATTGTACGTCGAGTTCTTGCATTCTCAATAATGCCCGGATCATGAGATGTAATACGGATATGTTGCGGTCAAAGTGAGAAATAGGGCTATTTCAAAATTATCTTTTTTGGGTGGCTAAAATCATGAAGTGAAAATGACAAAAATTCTGACCAGGGGTAACTTATCGCCCGGGTAACTGGGTTGAGGGGGTCGGAGGAGCAGGCATTGTGCACCTGGGTTGTTAGTGAGATAGGTAGTCGCTCCATTTGACACACTGCTGACGGCTGACGGGGAACAACTAATGGCTTATAGCTGCTGGCTGATGGCTGATCATCAGCCATCAAGACAAGATAATGACAAGTTAAGAATATTATGTAGATACAAATAAGATTTTTCGGTCCTAATTTTTTACACTCAATAAACAAAAGTAAAGCCGCAAACAATATATCTAACCAGCGGCGTCGTTTTTTTCCCGTCCCTAGGGAATTTCGGGAAATCCTTTCATATCTCGCGTAAGAGTCTTAAAATGAGCCTCTGTGCAAAATTTCAGCTTTATAGGTTTACGGGTTTGGGTCCTGCGTTGATGAGTCAGTGAATGAGTCAGGACTTTGATTTTTATATTATTCCTCGGAGCGCTCCTTTTAGTTAGAACTTTATTAAATTGTTATAGGGAGTACTACTAAAAAGAGATCATCTGCCTAGCCTTTCCCCAATTATTTTGGGGTCGGCTTCCAGTCTAACCGAATGCAGCTGAGAACCAGTGTTTAACATGGAGCGACTACCTGTCTGCCCTCCACAACCCAGTTAACCGGGCAACCTGGCACCCTTAGCCGTAACGACTGCCAAAAGATGTTCAAAATGACAGCCGGGACCGCCAACTGTTTATCGTGCCTTCCGAACAACGGAAGAACTCGTTATGAAAAGATGGTCACCCATCCACGGAGCGACCGCGCCAAGCGTTGCTTAACCGTATGATCGATCGATCCGCGCAGCTTTGACTTAGCCACGAGCTCTTCTTTGCGACTAAAAAGAGATCTCCGAGGAATATTAAAGCGCTTCATTAGGGTGCGTTTCAAAACAGTGGCGTTTCGAGAAATACCTCGTGGGCAAAAGGTAGTAATAAGTACACTTTCATATGAAATCTAGACGTTTTACAAACCTCCTGAGTGCACAAGTTTGCGTACAACAGGTACATACAAATCCAGTGTTATTGCGCACAGAGTGGCAAGTAGCGGTAGCGGTGAGTGCCGCCACCGTATGCAGCTAGTGTTGATAATACCACCTCGGAAAATTATCAAATAATGTTATATGAAGTAGGTAACGTAAGGGATATTTGGTGGAAAATGAGTTGGATTTTTGTTGTATTGACTGTTTTATTTAAATGATGATTTTAATGAAACACAATACTTTCAACAAAGTTAATAAATTGTTATTAAAAAAAAGTTAGACAGAAAAAAAACTAATATTTTTTAATGCGTTCAAATGTCTGTTTAACTTTTAACCGACTTCAAAAAAAGGAGGAGGTTCCCAATTCGTAGGCGACTTTTTTTTAATGTAGGTATATCCACCGATTACTCAAAGACGACTGAACCGATTTGCAAAATTCTTTTTTTGTTTTATAGGGTACACTTACCAGGTAGTACCATATTCAGGTCAGGATATGATGATGGAAACCCTCAGAAATCGAGGGCAATTCATGAAAATTATAGGCTAGCATCGAGTGAAAACACGATATTGAGTTGGTTATGGGTTAATTATGGGTTGCAACTGCCACAGAGGGTATTAAAATATTATAGTTTTAGACCTAACTGAAAAGCATCAAATAAGAAGCTTTTTTACAAACAAAAAAACTGTCAATAAAACACTGGAAGGGGCAAAATAACATGGCTCTAGAAGTCGGTGGCAAAATAAACACATTTAACAAACCTGCAGACACCGACTTCTAGAGCCATGTGAAAAAATGTATTTTGTCCCTGCCAGTGTTTAATGAAGACGGTTTTCATTTTTTGTAATATGGTTTTTATTGTATTAACACTGTAAGGGTAAAGTCCACCAATACCTGCTATGTAGGATTTTATGCGAAACCTGCGAAACTGGCTGAAATATTTTATCTGTTCTTAATAAACCCAGAAACTACTACATTACTGTTCCTGCGGTGTACGTACACTAATAAGCGGAGTGATTCTTAAGGAACGATTGGATAAACTATGTATTTCGTGGAAACTACTTTTCCTGTGATAAAATATAGCTTATGTTACTCGGGAACAGTCTAGCTTCCCAACCATGAAATGATTTTTCAAATCATTTCAGTAGTTTCAGAGCCTTTTAACAAACCAACAAACAAAAAATGTTTAATCATGTTCAAAATACAAGCAAATCCAAAAACACAGAGCTAGCTTTCATAACGTCGGATTAACAGCTCTATAAAGATACCAAGAGCAGTAATAATTTGGGATTAAAATATGCATTTCTAGATATTATGTTTCTTTTCAAACCCAGGTTTAAGTGTAGACCAGACTTGTATTAGTACTGGATCTTCAGGGCTGCTGCGCTTGGGGGGTCGGCAAATGTATGGTGAAGACTTTAATAGCTAAAAATATAAGCTTTCTTCTTTACTTTTATTGTAGGTTTTATGGCACACTAATTTCTGCCAGCGGCTTTGCCCATGTAAAACTTAACACCCGTCACTTTTTTTCCCGTTCGGGAATTTCGGGAAATCCTTTCTTATCTCGCGTGAGAGTCTTAAGATGAACCTCTGTGCAAAATTTCAGCTTTATAGGTTCACGGGTTTGGGCCCTGCGTTGATGAGTCAGTGAATGAGTCAGGACTTTGAATTTTATAGGTACTTATTAATAGAAGATAGACTAGCGACCCGCCCCAGCTTCGCACGGGTGCAAAGCTGATATAAACCTTCCTCTTCAATCACACTATATATTAAAAAACGTACCAAAATTATTTGCGTAGTTGTAAAGATTTAAGCGTACATAGGGATATAGGGACAGAGAAAGCGACTTTGTTTTTAAATACGATGTAATGATTTAGCAAAATTGGGGTGCTTATTTTGTGAGTTGTGTATTCAATTAAAGACTTTAACTTCTTGTTTTCTCACTCGCTGCAGGTTTAATCACCTAACAAGCGCTAGTGTCAGAGTTTTCTCAAATCCGCCTGACGGCCTCTGACGTGGAATTGTGACAACGACTTCTATTGAGTAGCATTCTGTAGCCGGCTTTACGTACCCTCCCAGGCACGGGGGTATAACACCAACAACATACTCTGGGTTGCTTAAGGTCTCTAAAACCCTCAAAGCGGTTTCGGGCGCGACCCAGGAATCGAACCCGAGACCTCGTGCACAACAGTTCCGCTTTGCGGCTACTGGACCAACTAGGCAGCTATATTTTTGTTGTTATCTGGTAAAATGGAACTTTTCATAAAATCATTTATTTCTCTGCAAATTAAAAATGAAATGACGTTTTTAAATCCACAGTATGGGAAGTCTGTCTAGGTGCCTAAAGTATGGGAAATTACAAAAATATTTTTTACTAAAGTGTTGATTCAAACTAGGTTAAACGCCATCTATGTTTATATTATTGAACCTCTTACAATAAGTGCAACACTAAACACTGGAATAGTATCTGACAGTCCCGTATCTGGAAAGTAAACTGTGGCACTAGTTTCGCTATTGGTTCATAGATGGCGCTAGATGTACTTTGTTATGTTTTGGAACCTCCTTAATTTTGGAAAGTCGGTTAAAACTAGGTCAAAAATAATAAAAAGGTAATGAAACAACTCAGTAATTTTATAATTTTCATTTATTTAATTCTATAAATGCAAATTAAATGCCCTCCATTAACAAACTAATAAATGCATTTTCTCTTAAACATAAATACATAAATAATCCCAAACTAAAAAACTCCAGCAAAATAAATAAAAACAGTCTTGAAGCCACCAATAGCGGCCATCTTAAATGCTTTGACAGCTGTCAAAAATGACAGCCATGACAATTACGAAGAAATTCTACATTTACTATTGAGTATTGAATTCAGAGAGATAAAAAAAACACAGAAACTTCAAAATCTCACATTAAAAATAAATAAAGAAAACCTTAACATCGATTGCAAGTAAAAATAAATCAATTTTTTAAAACAATATTTTCGTACTGGCAATCAAAATGGCATATTATTTGTTCTTTCAAATTAACGTTCAAAGGAATTTAGATCCTACTGAAGCAGTTATTGAGCACATTATAGCTAAACCGGTATCCTTGTTCGGGTATACCGTCAGTGACTAGGTTGTCACTCTTGAAGTGAACGTAGAGAGGTCCAGGGGGGGTTGCTGAAAAAAATACAAGAAAATTAGTAAAGTAACATTATTTTATAAGAGTATATAAGAGAAAAGAAAACCAGCCAAATGGGAATCAAAGTCAAAATAATTTATTGCAAGTAGGCCAATTAGATTAGCCCTTTTGACGTCAAAATTTACAAAAGTCGGACTCGCGTACTAAGAGTTCCGTACAAAAAAGTCGCGTTTTTTGTATGGGAGCCCCCTAAAATTCTCATTGCATTATAGTTTTTATTTAAACAACAACAGAAATATATCGTCTACAAACATTTCAGCTCTCTAGCTATCATGCTTCACGAGATACAGTCTGTTGACAGACAGACGGACGGACAGCGAAGTATTATTTACCCTTTGTGTACAATAAAAATTCGCCTAATGATAGCGCTGTGAAAGAAACTATTTTTGTTTTCTGCGGTTTTACACCAAGATAGTCTACAGCCCGAGAAAGTATAAGAGAAGTATCCAGCTGCAGGGAACTAATATCTTCCCTGAGGACCCGAAGAACAGCTGGTTACATAAACCATACTCACAAGCAATGATCTGGTTAGCAGCACTAGCCCCGCAGAACTTGGTTCCTCTCAATCCATCAGCAGTCTCCGCTTCAGGGATGAACAGGTAATCCTCAGACTGAGGAGTACCCCTGGTGACCGGGTTCACCTGGCAGTCAGTGTCCAGGTAGATGTTGGACTCATCGCGGTAGGCCATGTTGAAGGTTGCTGCTGTGAACCTGTGGATGAAGCGAAGATTTGATTTTGGGTTGTAGAGATTCTTGTGGAGAAATGAGGTCTTTATTTATGAAGAAGATAATTTTACTGTTTAATTGTATGCCTAGCCTTTTCCCAAACATGTTGGAGTCGTCTTCAAGTGTTCTCGCTAATGGCGTCCAAGGCCAATTGTCGGCCACGGCGTCTGTTCTCATATAAGGAGATCAGCCAGCTGCGCAGGACATAATAGCGGCTGCACATTAGCTGTGACACAGGTGCATTCCCTATTCCCTCACTCTCATAGCGCGATGGGACAACAATCCGACACCGTCGGAGAGAGATCACAAGCGATGCATGGGTGTATCAATCTCCAACTTCCAGACTCCGGCCTGCTTTGTGTAAGTTTCTTAAAACTGAGCGATTTCAGCCCGATGGGAATCGAACCCGTCACCCCGTGCACAGCAGAGGCACTATGCGACTACTAGACCAACGAGGTGTGTGAAATTCACAGGAAAAATATAGTTAAGGTTACTCAAAGTAGGTAACTCCTCAAATAGGCAAGTAAAACCATAGAATCCCACTAGTTACATGAAAATTAATCTCGGAAACTCACTTGATACCACAAACATCAGGGCTCTTCTTGAAGCACGTGGAGTAGATGAGATTTCCTATATAAGGACCTTGGCCCCGGTTATAGTTGAACGATTCGAACATCCCTGACCGATCCGGGTAGTACTGCAGACAACCGGGTGGGGCTGGAAATAACCGGTTCATTAGATATGACGAGAAAGAAAATATAGGGGATTCTAGAATTAATTGGGATGCTTCGGTCAAAGCAGAAGGGAGAAGTTCTTGAGGACGACCAAAGAAACGATGGATGGATTGTGTGAAAGTCGATATGGCTAAGAATGTTGCTTGTGAGATGACGGCAGATAGAAGAGTATGGAAGAAGAAAACATGCTGCGCTGACTGCAAATAAATTGGGATAAGGGCAGGAAGATGATGAAGTTTGTATGGATGATATAATAATCTTACCAATGAGGTACTCGTCTCTATCAGCTGAGCTGCCTCCGAAGGGAGTGGCTGGTAGACTCTGAGTTATAGACTCGAAGATACCATCACGGAATTTTCTGGAAACAAAACGTATGGTTATTCATCATGACTTCATAACTTGGAGTTGTGTCAAAGTGCAGCATATGTGCAGTTATTTTCAAATATTTTTGCCTGTCTGAACTTGGCAATTAGTGATTTAATGATATTCAAAATATATGAACAAAATATTATAGTCTCGCACATATTTTTGCCGCTCTGAAATCAGCCATTTGATACTGATGAAAGCTTTTTTGCAACGTTTGTTTCAATATTTGACAATCTGTATCTAGCTTATATATTTTCAAATATTTTTATAGACTTTTGATTTTGTTTTAATGATAGAATTCTACCCAACCACAATAGGTATAGACTAGAACAATTTTAACCACAATTATATGGCTTTTTCTAATTATATCCACTTGAAAGTTGTCGGTGTTACACCCCCGTGCCTGGGAGGGCACGTAAAGCGTCCCTGAATGCTACTCAGTAGCAGTCGTTGCTACAACTCCACGTCAAAGGCCGTCAGGTGGATTTGAGAAAACTCTGACACTAGGGCTTGATAGGTGGCTAAACCTGCAGCTCAGAAGTTGGAAACTTACCCAAGTGTGTTAAAGCATTCCAGCTGGGTGACCTTAATCTTCCAGGTGGCTTGTGGCAAGTTAGGCTGGGTGACTCGGTCAGCAATCTTGAAGTTGATGCGAATAGCACGACTATTGGTAGACGCGTTTACTCTGACATATACTGTGAATAAGAAGACAAGAAAGTTATAATTTCTTTCCTAGAATGTATATAGTCTACTAGCTTCCAATGGTTTTATTTGTATTTCGTAGAAACTGCCGGATGAAATGTACTCTAGAACTTTCCTCGATAAATTGGCTATCTAACACTGAAATATTTTTTCTAGTCGAAGGCGAGGATGATTTTTCATACGTTTGGAACCATATTTTAGTTCTATGTCGCGCCGTCAACATCGTTGAAGCGCTGCGATCGCGCACTTATAGATGTTGCAACGATGATTTCTTTGTTGTAAAGATGTTTTGCGTTAGAGAATCACCCCCCAGTAATTCTTGAGGTTTGTGCGTGCAAGAAAAACTCTTCAGCTTTATACTTCATAAGCATTTTATGTTTGTTTGTATCCCAAAGGCTTCGAAACTATTAAAATGATTTGAAAAATTCTTTCAGTATTCGAAAGCTACACTATTACAAGACACAGAAAGAAGTTTTCGCAAGGCGCAGGTGAAACCGCAGGAACAGCTAGTAAATTAAAAAATCCTTACGGCCAGCTAGAGTTCTAGATACCTTTCTGTCATGACATAGAAAAGTAATCAAACCTAAAGGCATTTCCATGGCACTTTCTATCATATAGCTATTTAGAACATTATCTAGAACCTATGAAAGTGGCCGTTAATATTTTCAAAATTCCCAAGCACGTATACTTACAATGCTGTCCATTATTGTCACCGCAAAGGGGGGGTAAGATGTCGGAGTTAGCTTGAAGGTTAGTCACTTGGAAGATGTCGTTCCTGCAAGTGAATCCGGGACGCTGGGTCACGTTTTCTACTGGGTCCACCTGGAAATTTGGGCTGGGTTAATTGGAGCACAAGAATTGGGCATAAATTAAGGTTGATTTGGAAGAAAGATGTGATGATGGCGGATTTTCAGATCTGATATCGTCGTGTAGGAATGGCGTCCTAGCTGATTGTCGGCCACGGTGGCTGTTCTCATATAAGGAGATCAGCCAGCTGCGCAGGACATAATATTATATTGCAGGCATTAGCTGTGACACAGGTGCACTCCCTACTCCCTATTCCCTCACTCTCATAGCGCGATGGGACGGCAATCCGACACCACCGGAGAGAGATCAGAAAGACGTATTTATTGTTTTTATGGGTGTTTCTGGTAATTTTGTTTCTATGATCTTACTGTGAGAGTTGTAGACTTAAAAACTTGTGTCAGATTTTTGCAAATACATGAAATCGAGAAAAAAATCTCGTTTGTGGTATCCCTTTGATAAGTATTCACTCTTTATTTTTTTGGTTTTATTTATTGTTGTAGTGGGGACATATATACTTATCCTGTGGTAAATTTCACTGTCTACATGGTTCATGAATTAAATACAGCCTTGCGACAGATAGACAAATAGGGTTTAGTTACAGAGTCCTCTTTTTAACTTTGGGTACAGAACCCCAAAAATGTATTCCAGTCCTAGGTATGACGAATGTTAAAGATTGTATTGTATTACAGCCTGGAGACAGATAGACAGACAGACAGACAGACAACGAAGTCTTAGTAATAGTTTTTAGGGTCCCGTTTTACCCTTTGGGTACGGAACCCTAAAAACTACTGAAGCGATTTTGATGAAACTTCACAGTAACAGAGTATGTTTATCGGGTGAAAATTATAGTCATTTATACACTCACAGTAGTAGGCGGGGCCAGGTTAAAGGTTTCGAAGTCAATCCTCATTTGGCAAACGTTGTTGTTATTGATCTCCACGTTGTAGGAGCACTCCAGGCCTGAAGACTCGTGGTTGAGGGGGGGGTTGATGAAGACAGCCACCTTCGTGTTCGTGCGGACGTCACATGCGTTTACTGAAAGAGAGATGGTGATTGTAGGAGCTGTTCTGGAATATTGGAATTTGGAATACTGGGGGAAGCTGTGACAAATTATGTTCAGGTTATTTTGTTCTTTTTTTGGTGTGATATCAATGTTTAATTTGAAGTGCCCTTTTGCTTACAAAGTTCTCAAAACTCATAAAACAGTGCCCCAGGTTTTCGAAATTGGCAATACAGTAAATAAGGCTGCTGTGAAAGTGCTGTCTAAGAGTTAGGCCGGCCAAGACTGCCCATTTCATTTACTGCACAAAATTAGACCCACGGGGCGTTCAACAGTCTAGCTACAGCACCGTCGCTAACCCTCACACTGGTCACACAAACTTTGTCAATTTCCCATACAAATAGGATACTCACATGAACAGCAAGTGGCGAATACTCCACAGAAGCCAATAGCCTTGCCTCCCTGGGTGTTGCATTGGTTGCGCGAGAGGCACACCCCCCCGGTGGTCCTGTCGGCACTGAGGCATTGCTCACCATTGCCCACTGTGAAAATTGTTGCTGGATTTTGACGAGGAGCTGTGAAAAAAGGATTAGTTTAAATATTTTTTTATATTTTTTTCATGAGAATAAGTTTTTGCTTTTGTTAAATATGACTGATTTCATTTATTTGTTAATATAATTCAAAATTGTGTACGCTATGTCGCGAGTCCACAGCTGGCATGTGTTCGCGCACAAAGGTAGCAGTTTCGCGGACATGTTACAAATGTTCGCACGCAATGTGTTACTGTTTGCTAGAGCGAGTACACTAGGAGATACATTTGTGTGCGTTACACTGCTACACTTAGCTCGTGGCTAAGTAAAAGCCTAGAAATTCAGATACCAGGGACTCTGTCAACCAGTCTTACCAAGAAGTATGCCCGGGTAACTTGATTAAAGAGGTCAGATTAAACTGGAAGCCGAACCCAAGATAGTTGGGAAAAGGCTAGGTAGAATACTTACTTCTGAAGTTAGTATCGTCTACAATGGACGCGCTGGTGTATCCTACAACACACACCAGTAACAACCGCAACAGCCTCTGCAACGCCATATTTGTTTTACTGTAACAAAACAAAATCATCATTTTAATAATACTATCAACTATGGTTCGGCCGCTCAGAGAATGCGTTCCTGGCACCTGTCAGTTAGACACGACTAGTGATGGGCACAACATAACACTGAGTTCGTAACCGTTCCTCCAAAATGAACCGCCGCATTATTTTAAGATTATTTTCGTTTTAAATTAGTGGAATCATTTAAAATTTATATTTTAGTTATTTAAGTGGAAACCAAAAAAAGGTAATATTCATATAATAAAATTGTTTTATTTATTCTTTGTTACAAAGTTACAATCTGTATTTCTATGCAATAAAGTAAGTACATTGAATTGAATGTGCGTACAGAATATTAATCAGACTCCGATTCGTTTGAGGAGGTGGTGTCTTCATCATCATCTTCGCCTACATGTTTAATTATATTATTATCAATAGCTTCTGCCCGCGACTTCGTACGCGGAACCATGCCATTGCATTGCATTGACTGCCTTTTTAGAATGTATGGACAACGCCATCTATCGGTAAAAGTGAACACTTATCGGAGCTAGTTACGCGCGAGAAAGCTACATAAAGCTGTCCGTGTGAAAAACAGCGACAACGTCACAAAACGAAGGGTAGAAACAACTTTAATTTTCATCGATTTAGCTTAAAAACGGACGGAGTTTCATAGACACTTACCCCCCCTTT